>APFE031392763.1:26512-71439 GCA_000404065.3 Pinus taeda | reverse complement strand
TTATTGATGCTGCTATATTGTTGATCAACGTAGAGGAGCTTATGTATTGTGTATGTTTTCCGCAATAGTACATGATCAGGATAATCTCCATTGAATATGTGTTAAATTATTCAAAATTTCTACATCTTTCAAGAAGATTGGAGGAAGCTATTGAATCCCTCTTGATCTTGTACCACGTACCATCAACCATATGTTGATATCGCCTTAAGAAGAAATGCATATTCCTGAGTACCACATGTATTCTTTATCTCTTTCATC
Source organism: Pinus taeda (assembly GCA_000404065.3). Lineage (NCBI taxonomy): Eukaryota > Viridiplantae > Streptophyta > Pinopsida > Pinales > Pinaceae > Pinus > Pinus taeda. The sequence continues at coordinate 71,181 of APFE031392763.1, read as the reverse complement.
AACAACCAAACCCAACTAATCAATGTACAAGATGATTGTTGGATTTATATCATATCATCTCCTATTGGATATGATACATGTTCATCTAGGGTTTCTTTGAATTATGCCCCTTTCCATATCAAGGCCACTCCCAAACCCTAGCTTCAATTCAAAAAAAGATATCCCTAGGGTTTCCTTCAAACCCTAACATTCTTTTAGGTCTCTACCATCTTCACCCCTTTCACTCTCCTTTGATCATGAACTTCATCATAGGTGTCTTCACAGGGGTGATGTCAATAATTTTTCTTCAGCCAACTATGATACCATGTTAATTTTTAGGGCTAGATTGTTCTTTGTTGTAGATAATTGCATTTTCAAACTTTTCATTATTAGAAGTTATGTAGAGAGAAAAACAACCTCAACAATGTAGCATAACGTTAAAAAGAAGAAGAAGAAAATCATATTCAATAGAGATACTAGGAGTTAGGTCAAAGACCAGGGAAAAACCCCACAAGGGGGAAACCCAACTGGATTCTTCTTCTATTATATATTCATCAAATGTTCATCTGGGATACAAAGTACAATTTATCATGAGACATGAGTCTTTCATAGTCAAACACAATATGCCACCTAGGGTAGTCCAATAACGGGAATATCACACGGTCATATGACATAATATACATCATATACTTTGTTGTAACTGCCATAGAGATTCTGTTATCATTGTCATATTGTCATCATAGAGGTAAGCCATACAACACTGTTCTTATACTGCCATTGTCATACTGACTTGAAGTCATTTTCATTATCATTAGGTCACTTCCATACCAAGAGTCATTTCCATGTCATATAGATCATTGTCAAACATCATTGTCTTATATCACTATCACATTAGGTCACTGTCTCATAAGTTCACTGGCATGTCAAATATTACTATCACATTATTTTACTGTCACATAGATCATAGTCTTATTGTTAGCAAGCTTACCATCCCACTGTCATCAAGGTCACTGCCATAATTTATGCCAACCCAACCATCCATCACTAACATATATCAATACTAATTGCTACCAATTATTACTCTTTCAAGCATAATTATGGTTGTCATATGTCACTTTCATGTAAATCATGACAGTGACATAAATCACTGACATTATAGTGTCACACACATGTATTAAGGTCAAGGGACAATTAGAAATATGATTTGTTGTCTTACATTGAATTACATAGAGCATAGGAGATCAATACCACTGTAGATATGCACCAAAAGTGATGCCATACTAAGATACAAAGAGCGATGCCTTTGAAAAATCAATACATACCATAGAGAATAGGATAGCGATGCCATACCCAACATATGGGCCATGGGAATTCATATGAGTCATAAATAAGAAATGCAAGTCTAAGTTTTGAGCCACCAAAATGTGATGTGAGCCTCTTGAGTTGAATACAAACCAAAGAATGCATATATGAGCCACGAGAAGAAGGATATTTGTCATACTTAAATAATGTGATCCATACTTAGAAAATATAAAGTGAGCCATAAAAAAAAAATGATCCACCACAAAGATAATAACGAACATCAATGGATGCAAACCTCCACTTTGTAATATAACAAACCACTGTAATGTGATCGAGCCACATAGATGTAGATTCAAGTCACTATATAAATAAATTTAACCTTTGTTATATAATGTGAGTCTAGAAAATGTATGCGAACCATTATGATCCACTATAATATTTATGCAAGTCACTAAGAGCCACTATAGTATGAAAGATCGAGCCACAAATAAATAAACGGGACACTGTAATCTGGGCTACAATGAGTTACTATGGAAAGTGATCCTCCAATGAGTATAGTAATCCACAGGAGAATGTGTGCTTTTGTTGATCCATAAAGAAAATAAATTTGAGCGACATAAACTAATGTGAGCCTCCAGTGAGAAATATTGAGCCACAAAGATAGGTAAGAAAACCATAGAGAGGTACATGAACCATAGAAGCACGAGTTGAACTGATCCAAATGGGAGGATAGATGCCTTTTTTTATAGTTGATTGTGTATATGAAGGTACACATCCCTTAGGGCAGGCCAACATGGCACCGACACAAAATCTTTGGCGAGAAACATAAAATTTGAATTAAGAATGAGTATACAAAGTACGCGTCTATAGGGGCTGCAAACCCTTTGGTGCAAGGAAGGGGTTTGTGGTGCGAAATTTGTAGAGTATGGGGTCATTTAACAACATCTTATCCTATGATGCAGAAATACCAAATCTTAGTCATGAATCTTCTGTGACCTTTTAAAATTTATTGGGACATAATATCCATACATGACATGCACTGGAATTGTTTAGAAAGCGCTCTTTCTAATGCATATAAGGTACATGAAACCAAGGGGACTAAAGGAGGAGTGTAGAATGACAACCAACCAAGAGTTTACAATCATTCAGGCAGAGGCCAAGGAGTGAAAGGAAGAGGAAAAGGTATCCAAAGTAGAGGATGATGGGCATTTGGAAGAGGTAGGGGTCCATTGAAATATTATAATTGCACACAACCAAAGAACATTACATGAGATTGCCACAACTGTTGTACAAATTGTACATATTACAAATATTTGGATCATGCTAAGGAGGATTGTAATAAAATCATTTCAAAAGGGAAAGAGAATAGAGGTTAGAGTGTACAAACAATATTGTTGAAGTGTGTATGGATCGTCCATAAGTGGGAGCAGTTGCACATAGAGGAAAAAGATAGGAGTGGATGTAGTTGGACAAGGAAACCAACCTCACTAGTGGATACTAAAAGTTTCAAAACCAACTCCAAAGTTTGATATAGTAAGATCAAAGGACACCTATAAGGAATCTAGAAGGGATTTGATTGCAATAGAATGGGGCCAGTCAAGCTCAATCGCAAAACAAGGACTATCTATATATGATATGCCCATGGTATATGATAAATCTGCACCTAGAGAAGCTATTGAAGAGGTGAGCCCCATTAAGAATTTCTTGAAAAGATTTTTGGAATTAATGAAGGATGAACTAGCCTTAGAAAGACTACATAAAATATAGATCAATGCATGCAAGAATGGGAAGTACCTATTGTGCGGACCCCTCAACGCATAGTTAATTATGTTATGCACAAAAGGAAAGATCGAGAATTTACATTTAACACATAGATAGGGATTATGACATGGAAAATATCATTTTGGACTTAGGATCAAATGTGAATATTCTTCCAAAAGAGACATAGGAGACGATGGGGAGACCAAAGTTGACTTGGTCACCCATCAAGCTGAGACTAGAAAACCAATATAGGATTTTCCATATTGGTAGGCTAACAAGTGTAGAATTCAACATTGATGGAGTTAGAAGCATCGCTGATTTTGAAGTAATTGATATTGTCGCTGATACAAACCCTTACCATGCTTTACTATGAATCGATTGGGATTTTTATAATCAAGTTGTAATCAAACTAAAGAAGAGGAAAATGAACTTTGAATGAGGGATTTGAGGGTTTATGCACAGTTAGATCCAATGGAAGGAGATCACTATGTGGTGCCTGTAAAAGAGGAATTCAGTTCAGAAGACCTTGACAACATCTACAATGTGACTAACGACAGGATGATTGTGTCAATCAAACTATTGATGGTGTGTTGAGCCAGTGAAGAATTAATTCTTATTCTTTAGATTCAGAAGAAGCACTTGAGAATTGGCAACAAATATTGCATGAATTATCCAATAGAAGGTGTGCACATATTACCCATGCAGTATGATGGATTGCAACAAAGGTATGAAATCCCATAAAGTTTGATGGAGTATCAGATAAATATTCCTTTGTGAAAGAGTTTGAGTTGCATGTACCTGAATAGCTAAGACTGTAAGCCTTAAAGGTAGATTTTAAAGCAACTCTTACATGTTGGTGGGCCACACACAAGGAAAGATGGAAAACTGTAAGACCTACAAACATATACTACAAATTTGGTTTCAGTTAGACACATGAGACACTAAGCAAGGTATACTGGAGTAAGTTTCCCCACCACTCATATCAAGGGTTGCATTTCCACATGGAGTACGAAGAACATAGCAGAGGAGGAATGGTCACATCTGTCTATTCATACATTGGATACTATCCCTATGAATTGGTATACTGAATTAGAGGTGCTCAGAGGAACGTTGGATTGGGGAGAGATGACTCAAAATTTAAGGTAAGATCCAACTTTGAATCAAATGATCCCTTATTTTATATAGCTTTGCATATTATTAAAGAGAATATCTTTGTGCCAAAAGGTCAGACTATGTAGAGGCTAGTACCCTTGTACTTTGTGCATAAAAATAAGAAAACCGTTAAATAATTCATGGAAGGGTACAATGTCACAGAAGAATGTGAAGAAGAGGATGAACCAAGGAACTTACAAGTACCAAAAATAGAAGGAGAGTGATTAGTAGCAGGTCCAAAGCTTGAATTTGTAGACTACACAAAGCCTATCAAAATGTGCAAGGTGAACATTTGAACTAAAAAAAATCTAAAACACATAATTATTGGAGACTATTGGGACGAGGAAACAATAGGAAAGATTATTGATTTACTGCGTGAATACCAAGACCTGTTTCCAACCATAATTTCAGAGATGAATGGGATTATTGGGTAGATGGGAGGGATGAAAATCCCCCTGAAATTAGGTACAAATCCAATCAAATAAAGGCCATATGGACTGAACCCAGTATATAAGCATAAAGTGAAAAATGAGCTAAACAAAGTGTTAGAGGCTGGAATCATAGAACTAGTAGAAGAGTCAAAGTGGATAATTCCAATGGTAGTACAAGACAATAAGACATGTGAAATAAGTATCTATATGGATCCAAGGAAGCTAAATGATGCTTGTGTGCATGACTCATTCCTCACCCCATTTATAGATGAGGTATTGCAAACTGTAGGAGGACATGAGGCTTACTGATTTTTTAATGGATTCTCAGGTTATCATTAGATTAGTATTGCTGGAAGACATACATAAAACTACCTTTATGATTAAATGGGGATATTTTTAGTATATTTTCATGCCTTTTTGTTTGCATAATGCACCTATAGTGTTCTCCGGGGTGGTTGTCACATATTCAAATACTCGATCCACAAGTTCATAAAGATATATTTGGATTACTAGACAATATTTATCCTTTTAAAGAAGCATATTGAGGTAATGCACTTGATGCTTGATTGATATAGATAATTAGAAATTTTAGAAAAATTAAAGAAATGTAATTTTTTTTTTTTTTTTTCCATTTTCTATTATGTTGGGCCATTTAGTGTGCAAGAATACAGAGTGTTGGTTAATCTTGGAAAAAATTCTCTCATAGAGGATTTACCTCCACCTCCCTTAGTGCAACAATTGTGCGCAAATCTAGGTCATACATGATAATAAAAGAAATTTGTAAGGGGATATGTACAAATTACAACCCCCTTAGAATGGTTGTTGAAGAAGGAGATTGAGTTTCAATGGGATGAAGAGTGTCAACAAGCTTTTGACACCCTAAAATAGAAGTTGGTTATTGTGTCGTTTTAGGTTCTTTTAGATTGGGAAGGGAGTTTCATGTTCATGTAGATGCATCATCCATAGGTTTGGGGTATTTTAGCTCATCCAAGAGAAGGGGGCATGTAGAAAATTTGTAGGCCCAACTCGGTTTCAAGTTTGTGAAATCACATTAGATTAATGCCCAACCCATCATGGGTTTTTTTCAAACATGAATTTTTCAAAAGCAAGACACACTTGATCCTACTATACTCTTTTAATTTTGTTGAGAATAAAAGCAATAGACGCAAAAATTTGACACATGATTTTTTGGTCCAACGATCCTAGAAAAATGTCTAAGGGAAAACAAGTGAGAGAGATATATTTTTATTTTAGATAGAGAAATTTTTACAACAATTAAATTCAACGCAAAGTCATTATCTCACTGATATCCTACTCACAAACTCCTTGGGAAATGTGTTGACAACTCAGAAATTTCTACTAGAAACCCCTTCACTTTTGTGTTAAAAAACCTTGTTTTTTGTGCCCAAAAATGCTACGAAAATTGTGCCTCCTCCCCTTCAAAATTTGTGTTGGCTGCACGAATTCCTTGCTAACTTTTCTCCTCAAAAAATGCATTGGGCCCCTCAAAATATCTATTGGTTTGTAGTTATGATAGACAACAATTAATTAGGTATGTCTCCCTCAATTTTCATGCCATTTCTCCTTGAAAAATGTGCATCTACTAACAACAACAATTATGACCTTGACAACACTTGAAAATTGGCCCAGTTTTCCTCAAAATTTGTGCTCACGTAGCAACAATTAATGCAAAAATTTTCCTCCTCGAAATTTGTTCCAATATACTTAGCCCCTACCTTGGAATATGTGCCTGTAGCCTAGTTGTTGTACCATTGTTCTCTGCTTTATCCTGTTGTACCCTCCTTTCTCCTCTCAACCTCCTTTACACCTTTTCTCCAATATCACACATGAAGAATGAATACTCTCGAAGTGTCTTTTCTCCCTTTTTGTTATCATATTGAAGAGAAATACATATCCCTAAGGTCAAGGACTAAGATTAGATCTTATCCTTTCTTGATCAATGGTGGAAATATAATCTCACATTGATCCCCTCAAGTCCCCTTTTTCATTAATTGATCATCCTAGTCACTTTAATAACATAAAATTGTACCATGTATTTTATAACACATAAAGTAACTTTTCTCATAAAGTCACTTTAATAATAAAAAGTACAATGTACTTTATAATGTCATAAATTAACCAATAAAAGTCACATGACTTTAATAAACTCATAAAGTCACTTTTTCTTCAAGGGGTTCACTTTACCACTTTTCCTAGTCTAGGCACAAAGCAATAGGAAACACTTCCTTAGTACCATTTGTCAATAATCTCTCTAAGCGAGGAAGGTGTTTCTCACCACTCCCATATTTTCCTTGAAGTAGACATGCTTACCCCTCAACAAGGACTTTGTGAGAATTTTTGCATCCTGCTCATGAGTGGGTATGTACTCTAACTCCAATTCTCCTATCTAAACATAATCTCATATGAAGTGATATACGATCTTGATATGTTTTGAAATGTCATGAAATACTAGATTCTTTGTGAGTTTGACATAACTCTGATCATCATAGTAGGTCATTGCTAGTCACAGTTGTTGACTAAATAATCCATACAACATCTTGTGAAGCCATAGGGCCTCACAAATGGCTTGACTAGTTACTACATACTCTACCTCTACAAAACTCAATGCCACTGATCTCTATTTCCTGCTGAACCATGACACTACCATTGAACCCAACATGAAATAACATCCTGATGTATTATTCCTGACACTAACACTTCCTATCCAATCTGAGTCCTTGTAGTTAGTTAACCTGACTCCATCCGTTCAGATATAGTCTAGTCCATAATCAATTTTTCCCTGTAGGTACCACAACACATGTTTTGTAGCAAAAAAATTCACCCTTCTATGCTCCACCATGCATTGACTCAAAGTATTGACTACGAAACAAATATCTGGTCTGGTATTGACCAAATCAACAAATGAATCAACTGATGATATAAAGTGGGATCTACCAACTCGAAATTAGAAACATGAAACTTCTTCCTGTTGGTAATCATAAGCATGTCCATGGGCATGCAATCCTCCATATGAAATCTCCTTAGTATCTCTACTGCGTATTTTCCCTATCCCATGAAGATATGCCCATCCTCCTGCTAATTATAACCTTAGAAAATAGTGCATTAGTTCTATTTCAATCATCTCAAAATCTGAAGCAAGGTCTCTCTTACAATGCTCAATGAGTCTCTCCTCTCTTGTAATAAATAGCTCGACTACATATAGTATGATAATGAGTGGATCCTTGCTAACCAAAATGTAATACATGTATGGATCTAAATCACTCTTCTCAAACCCATCTGCTACAAGTAGGAATCAATATGTGAATACCATGCTCTCAGTGCTTGCTTCAGCCCATATAAGGCCTTCTTCAACCTGCATAGATGGGACCCCCTCCCATGCACCACAAATCCCTATGGTTTCTCAATATATACCTCCTCTTGTATGATCCCATTGAGAAACACAATCTTCACATCCATTTAGTGGTTCTTCCAACCCATCTTTGTTGCAATGGGGATCACTACTCTAATTGAAGTGTACTGAGCCATGGTGTGAAGGTCTTGTCATAGTTGACTCCCTTTACCTATGAGAACCCTTGTGCCACAAAATGATCTTTGTGCTTCTCAATGATGCCATCTGCAACATATTTGATCTTAAAGAGCCTCTTAGAAGCGACAACTGACTTGATCCCCTCAAGTCTAGGCACTATCTCCCACACATCATTCTTCATGATGGAAGCATACTCTTCCACCATGGAATCCCTGTAAACTTGTTGGCCTACAACCTCCTCGTAGCTAAATGGCTTGGTATCCACAATGCTACTCACCATAGACAAATAGCCACCAAATCACTCTGGTGGTTTGTGTTGAATTTGTAACTATGGTTAATCTTCATAACGTATATTTGGCCACTTGATGTACTTGTATTAATTATTGTAAAGCATATTTTAAATTGTAGAGTCAAAATAAAATTTATTTTAAGTGAAAGTCCAATTGTGACTTTTAAAAGAAAAAAAATTGGATTTTTGAATTGTAATTTTTTTTCTCCCAAAGTTGTCAAATCAACCTCCTTCCAAGTCAAGTTGGCCCAGGAAAATGTCACACCATTTTGACCAAGAAAAATCACTATATAAAGGTATATCTACCTCCTCCATAAGGGAAATTTACATCTCTCTCAAGCAAGTTTATGGGCAAGGTCTCTCTCCTAACTTGCACGTGTGGAAGGTCTATCTCTCTCCCTCTTTGCAATTCACATTTTCTCGAAAGTTTATGTTGCAGGGGGCTGAAATTTTGGGCAGTTGCAGAGGGCCAAAATTTTGGGCAGTTACAAGGGCCAAAATACTGGGGTAGGAGGCCGAATTTATGGGTTAGGTTAGGTAGAGCGAAATTATAGATCAGAGTGGGAGGCTTGAATTGGATGGGTTGACCATGTTTGAAGATAGGTCTAGGTGCTTCTCTTGTTGAACAAAATAATTTCTCTATTGAAAAGGTTGTTGGGTTTTCCCAAGGTAAATATTGTCTCTTCTTTGTACATTGTGATCTCTATTGTTCTACTATTTTTGTATGGTTAAATTTCTAAAGTATAATTGTTGAATGATATATTGGAATAATTTAAAATAAGATATACATCAAAAGTAATTATCAGTATTTCATAAATATTGTGATAGCCTTTTTTGCACTTAGAAAAATAAACATGGTATTATAGCTTTGGTGAAGGAAGGAACATTGAGATCACCTTTGAAGAAACCCTAATTTGAGATCATCATTGTTCAAACCCTATTTGTTGATTCACATCCATGGATTCATCTATGAAATATGAAAATAATTTTGAAGGACCCTCAAACTTCAGAGCTTGGATATTTATAATTATATTATTCTTGCAAAGAATGAGGTCTTGGATATTGTGACAATGAAAGTTGTGGAGCCAACAAATGTTGTAGGAAATGAGAAATTTAAGGAAGATGATCTAAATTCCTTGAGAATTATTTTGGACTCCATTAGAGATAATCTAGTCCCTTATATTTCAAAGTTGCATACTTCTAAAAATATGTATGGATACCCTAACAAGTCTATTCACTATCAAGAATGTGGGTCAAGTCATGAGCCTGGAGAATGAAATCTGTGATGTGATGATGACAAGTGATGATATTGTAGCTTCATATTTTGTAAGTATCTCTCAACTAAAGGATCAAATCTCAATAATTGGAGAAACTATTCCTCAGAGTGATCTTGTGACTACAACACTCAATGGTCTACCTAGATCTTGGGATGAATTTGCAGCAAGTATAAGCAACAAGAAGGAAAATCCCACATTTAAATAACTGTGGGCCTCTTGTGCTCAAGAAGAATCAAGCATCATATTAAGAGATATGAAGGAAGAAACTACTCAAGCATTTGTATCTCATTTCAAGGAAAAATAGAGGAAAGAAGAAGGGTTGCTTTCAAGGAAAAGGATCATGAAAGAATAAGGACATGTCAAAAATTCAACACCATGGTTGTTAATAATATGGACATTTTAAGGAGGATTGTCTCGAATTGGATATAAACAAAAGGAGAAAAGGAAAATAACATGCTTCTGCAGCTAATGTTGAAGATGAACATCCAAAGAAGCCCAAAGGTGACAAAGACTTCTTTTATTTTTTTTCTCTAATAGGTTCTATTGCAAATGATGATAACATGTGGTTGGTAGATAGTGGTGCATCAAGACATATGACTAGATATCATGGAAATCTTACTAGCATGATGGAAAATAGGTTGTCTCAAAGGGTAGAGCCTGGAGACAATCACAACTATGCAGTTAAGGGAGTTGGAAAGGAATCCATTGAGCTGAAATCTATTAATAATGTGCATCTCAACAATGTTCTATATGTACCAGGTTTGAAAAAGAATCTTGTCTCTATTTCATGTTTAGAATATAAAGGAGATAGAGTAGATTTTGTGGATGGAAAAGTACTTGTATGGTCCAGAGGCTCTAGTATAGAAGATGTTAGGTTTATTGGGCTTCTTGAAGGAAGATTTTATAGGCTTGTGAGTCATCCATCTCAAGCCTTAGTACATAATGAAATCAATCCGAGTGAGCTATGACGTAGAAGGTATGGACATATTCATTATAGAGCATTACCTGAGTTGAATCAAATATCTTGAGGTGTCCCAGAATTACAAATAGACCATGAAGGTGTTTGTAAAGGTTGTGCACTTGGAAATAATATTAAGAAGCCATTTACAAGTGGTAACAATAGATCTAAGGAAGCCTTATATTTGATTCACTCTAATATATGTGATTCTATGCCCGTGAGATTGCTTGGGGGTTCACTGCACTATGTGACATTTATTGATGACTTATATTGTAAGACATGGATCTATCTCATGAAGACCAAGGATGACATCTTCGCAAAGTTTCGGTAATTCAAAGTTGAAGTAGAAAACTTGACAAATAAGAAGATTGTAGAATTGAGGCTTCTGTGATCCATCAAAGTTATAAGAAGAGCTTCGACGAAAATCACATATAGGAAGACCTTTGTCGACGCGTTTCGAACCAACTAGTGTGGTTCATCGTCAGGACAAGTTGAAGACATAGATCCAGCTTAGCATGTTAAATAGTCTGAGCAGAGACTCCAACGGCTAACTCTAAAAAACGGCTAATTTTGACTATAGGACCTAGGTCAAAATTATATTTGTTAATTTAATATTATTGTTATTATTATTTTAATATTAATATTATTAATATATTGTTCTATTTATGGGAATAAGTAAAAATAGGTAAAAATAAATAAATAAATAAGGGACTAGTACCCAACGACAAATCAATTATTTATTCGAATTAATATACTAGCCTTAGGTTGCTATAATTAAATAATTTTACTCGTTCCAAAGTTATTATTATTATTTCATGTTTTCTTTTATGGAACTACTTTAGAGTAGGTAAGTGGATATATTAAACTAATGGTACGTTTTAAATTATTAATTTAATTAGATGTATTTAATTTAATACAATAATAATGTTAGGTTGTTAGGAAACGGTAATATGTTATACATAAATATGTAAATATATATATTCGATAGTTAAGGAGAAAATTAAGATTAATAATTTTTTAATGATTAGTTTAACAAGGTGAGAAAGATGTTTATTTAAATAATTAATTATTCTTAAAGTTATAAGTTTGTTAAGGTGAAAATTAAGATTAATACTTTTAAAGGTTAGTTTTAAAAAGGTGAGTAAGTTGTTTATCTAATTAATCAATTATTCTTAATGTTATACCAATTCTTATTTGTTTATAAAATTATTTAATTTGTTAATTATTAATCATATTGTAAATAAATAAATAAATATATATAAATATATATATATATATATATAATATATATATATATATATATATTATATATATATATATATATTATATATATATATATATATATTATATATATATATATATATTATATATATATATATATATGATATATATATAATATATAAGAATGCAAATAAAATTAACATAGAAAAAATAAAATTAAACTAAATCTAAAAATCCACCAGATAAATAAAATGATAATAAACCCAAGAATAAATGGTAAGTATTAATTAAACATGCTTATCAATACCTTAAATAAATCAATACCACTTAATTATCCAATAAAATCAAATTGAAACTCAAGAATCCATAAATCTAAAAATAAAGAAGAATAATAATACAAGTAGGCTAATCATACAAACAATTAAAAGAGGATATAGATAATAATATGAAATAGATAACGAATCATAACAATATTTCCAATTTATATAATCGATAAGATTATCCTACTAAGAACACTCAGGAAAAACTTCATCAATTAGGAAAAAACGACAAGGAGAAACAAGAGGTGAAGGACGGGAGACAATCCACAAGATCAAGGAGGAACGGAAGGCACCAGGGAGAAAGAAGAAAGCACTCAGACAAACAAGGTGTGGGGGGGGGGGGGTGGTGGGGAAGGGAAGAAGCACTAAGACAGGGCAGGGATCCAACATCTACTTACCTTCCAGCCATCATCTCTGTTGAGATTGTTAGGCCTTTGGTCAATTTCGATAGCTTCCCTCAATTTGCGATGATGGAACTGAGCAACTTTGGCAATAACTTTGGCCTCCTCAATACAGACATGGTGCTTGTTCTTGTCCACATGCTCTGCTAAGGCTAAAGACTTTGTTCTCCCATGCCTCAGGTCAGATGCATGTTCGCAAATCCTCTGCTGGATGGAGCGCCTTGTTTCCCCGATATAGGGAGTCCCATATGAACAAGGGATCAAATAAACACCCTTCATGAACAAGGGATCAAATAAACACCCTTCATGTCTTTAGGGTTAACAGGGTCTTTCACCGACCGAAGGGAATTACGAATGGTTCTGAGGGGCGTTTTTAAAACTAACCTTTAAAAGTATTAATCTTAATTTTCACCTTAACAAACTTATAACTTTAAGAATAATTAATTATTTAAATAAACATCTTTCTCACCTTGTTAAACTAATCATTAAAAAATTATTAATCTTAATTTTCTCCTTAACTATCGAATATATATATTTACATATTTATGTATAACATATTACCGTTTCCTAACAACCTAACATTATTATTGTATTAAATTAAATACATCTAATTAAATTAATAATTTAAAACGTACCATTAGTTTAATATATCCACTTACCTACTCTAAAGTAGTTCCATAAAAGAAAACATGAAATAATAATAATAACTTTGGAACGAGTAAAATTATTTAATTATAGCAACCTAAGGCTAGTATATTAATTCGAATAAATAATTGATTTGTCGTTGGGTACTAGTCCCTTATTTATTTATTTATTTTTACCTATTTTTACTTATTCCCATAAATAGAACAATATATTAATAATATTAATATTAAAATAATAATAACAATAATATTAAATTAACAAATATAATTTTGACCTAGGTCCTATAGTCAAAATTAGCCGTTTTTTAGAGTTAGCCGTTGGAGTCTCTGCTCAGACTATTTAACATGCTAAGCTGGATCTATGTCTTCAACTTGTCTTGACGATGAACCACACTAGTTGGTTCGAAACGCGTTGACAAAGGTCTTCCTATATGTGATTTTCGCAGAAGCTCTTCTTATAAATAAGAAGATTAAAATCTTGAGATCTGACAATGGAGGAAAATACATCTCGAAGGAACTTGTGGCTTTCTGCAAAAACGTTGGGATTAAGAGGGAGTTGATTATGACTTATAATCCATAAGAGTGTTGTAGTAGAATGTAAGAATAGTTCCATTGAAGAATATGTCAAGGACATGATGCATGATCAAGATTTACCAATGTTCATGTGGGGAGAAGAATCATTGACAATTGTATACATCCAAAATAGAAGTCTTCAACAAATTCTGGAAGATATGACTCTTGAAGAAGCATTCTATAGAAGGAAGCCAAAGGTTGGACATATGATAATGTTTGTTTGTCTTGTCTACATCCATGTTCCTAAGGATAAGAGGAAAAAACTTGAACTTTCAAGAAAGAAATGCATATTTGTTGGTTATAGTGAATCATCAAAATCCTTTAGATACTACATTCTAGAGTAGTGATGGATTGAGGTCAAACTTGATGTCACTTTTGATGAGAAAGTGGCATATTATAAGTCCAGGGAAGTTTCCATGGATTCCCTTGATGAAATAAATCAAGAGGATGAGCATTTGATTTCTACAAAAGGTCCTAAAGAGCTAGAAGGGCCTCATTAACTGGCTGAACCGATTGTTGTTCCAAAGATTAGAAAAAGACCAGCATGCCTTAGATATACACTAGAAGAATTAGAAGGACACATGGCTCCTGATGGTACATCTAGAGAAATTAAGAATCCTAAGAGGTTTTCTGGTTATGAAGCTCTCATGTAAAACCTAACTGATGCAGAGCCTTCCACTTATAAACAAGCAACTAGCCAACAAGTGTGGAAGGAAGTCATGAGTGAAGAATATCAACCTATCATGAACAATGATGTCTGGGAAATTGTGCCAAGGCCTGAAGGGAAGTCAATAATGACTTCCAAGTGGCTATACAAGATCAAGCATGTTGCAGCTGGAAGTATTGACAAGTAAAAAGCGTTGTTCGTGGCTAGAGGGTTCTCCCAGCAATAAGGAGAATATTAGGATGAGATCTTTTCTCTATTTCCAATTACACCTCCTTTAGATCCATCATTTCTCTTACTACTTCGTTGGGATGGAACTTACATTAGATGGATGTACTGCTTTTGTCAATGGTGTGATTGAGGAAGAGGTGTACATAGAACAACCCCAAGGTTTGGAGGTGCATAGAAAGAAACCTCATGTCTGCAGGTTAAAGAAGGCATTTTATGGACTCAAGAAAGCTCCAAGAGCTTGGTATTCTCATATTGACAATTATTTGACGAGGTTGGGATTTATCAAGAGTGATGTTGATCCTAACCTTTATTTTAAGGTTGTAAAAATTGAATTTGTGATCCTATTACTTTATGTTGATGACTTATTTATGAAGGTGTTGAGCCTCTTATTATTCAATGTAATAAGTATTTGGCTTTTAAATTTTACATGAAGGATCTTGGGTTGATGCATTATTACTTGGGACTAGAAGTATGGAAAAAACCTAGAAAAGTCTTCCTTGGTCAGGGAAAATATGTTATTAAGATCCTTCAAAAATTTGGTATGATGGATTGTAAATCCATGGATACTCCCATGGTGACTAACTTGAAGAAGTTGAGAGGCTCCGAGTCCATTTTGGTAGATCCATCGATGTACTAGTGACTAATTGTCTCGTTGATGTATTTGGTTAACACCAGGCTAGAATTTGCTTTTTTGTGAACACATTAATCTAATTCTAGGTTGAACTGAGGCATTAGTGTTGTCTTGCAGCAAAGCACATTATGAGATATCTACGTGGTATTGTGAACTATGGTATGAGATACACTACAAACAAGGAAACACAACTTTAGGGATATAAGAATGATGATTGGGTAGGAAGTGTTGATGATAGGAAGAGCACTTTAGGGGTATACTTCAACTTGGGTTCCGCTATGATATCTTGGAAGAGAAGGAAGCAAAGATCTGTCATACTCAACACTGCGGAAGAAAAATATATTGTAGCCAATGAAGCATGTACAAAATAAGTATGGCTTCAAAAGTTGTTTGGAGGATTGTTCGACCAAGAGTTGGAACCGACAATGATATACTGTGATAATCAAATATGTGTGAAGCTTTCAAAGGATCTTATGTTCCAAGAGTAGGTCAAACCATATTGAGATCAAGTACTACTATATCTATGAAATGGTGTATAGGAGATCAGTGAGGCTCGAGTACATATCCATTGATGAGTAGACAACTAATATTTTGATGAAGCCATTGCCTAGGGAGAAATTGTGTACGTCAGAGACAAGCTGGGGCTTGTGGAGATTACCCCTCATGCAAGGGTAATTTTAGGGGCGAATAATCGCCCAAAGGTGAAATTTAAGGCTTTTTATATTTTAATGGGGCGAATTTTTAATTTAAATAATAATTTTTTTTTTTTATATAATTAGCCCTCATTTTATTCAAAAATTAATTTATTTTTTTTTTATTTTCGCCCAGGGCAGATACGCTAACCGAAATAGGATTTTGTTAAAATCGCCCCATTTTGATATTTACGAAATCGAATTTTCTTAAAATCGCCCCATTTTGATATTTGCTCCTGGTTTTTGGGAGCGAAGATGCAATTATACCGTAAAAGCGAAGGACGTGTAAAAGTATAAAAAGTATAGATTTTCTTTGAATTAAATTTAGGTGGACTATACAGTTTTTTCGTTACAATTGCATCTTTGCTCCTTTTAACGGTGACGTTGACACAGAAACGGCGAGAGCAGATAGCAGACACGATGGCTTCAAAGGGAACACTATTCGCACTGTTAATGGTGGTGTTTACAGCACAGACGATCACGACGCAGCTTCCAATTCCTCCACGATACGATGGCTTTGTGTACAAGAATCGTCTACGTGCGAATTCAGTGCTGGTGGAGGCGTTCTTTGACCCCCTCTGTCCAGACAGCAGGGACTCATGGTGGCCATTGAAGAAGGTCCTTCGCTTCTACGGTGACAAGCTTACCTTCATTGTCCATCCCTATGCGTTACCGTATGCTTTCTCATCCTTTCCGTTAAATTTCCATGTCCTGTTTCTTCTTTCTCCGTTAAATTTCCGTGTACTGTGTCTACTGTTGTTAAAGAAAAATGTTTTTAATTATTTCTTATACATATTAAATCTGTAGGACTAAATCTTCCCATCATTTAATTATTGGATTACGTCTTTTTACTATAGTTAGTCTAACCATTGTACCACCTTCGTTTCATTACTATAGTTAGTACTAGAGACTTACCGTTATTGAATGTAGAAATTTGAGAGATAAGGAACAAACTTTTTATTAATTGAATTTTAAAGTACTTCAAAATCTCCGATTAAAATAAAAATATCAGACCTAGATTCAGCGTATCATGCAAATTATATACAACTAAGAATACTACAGAGCATTCAATGCTACTTCTACATATTCAAGGAATTAGAGAATGGAAACTATAGGCGTTTGAAGGGAGGCTAACGTAGATGACTGTTACTCCCCTGGTAGCCAGCATTCTTGAGAGATGCAAGAATGCATTGAAATGACTGTTCGCTATGAAGGGCAATGCTACTACGTATAATTTTCCTGTACCTTCCATGGCCATGTTGCGATGGAGCCGAATTTGACTCTTGAATTCGCTTTTATGTGAGTCTCGGATCAATAAAGCAAAGAAGATTCTAAGCGGAATGAAGGGTGTACGTGAGATCAAATCAGCGCTCCACGTTCTGTTCCTACACACAGTGTGTGAGATTTTAGTGGTATTGCGTTCTATTCATATCAATATCTAGGTATATATCTTTCATGATTTCTCATTTTACTTGAAATGGTTTTTTATGATTTCTTTTTAACTTAAAACTTAAACTGGTTGCCTGATAGGTTTGGGAGTTTCTGTGGATATTTTATTTGTTTTTAAATTGGGGTAGAATTCAATGAGGATGTGTTCAACTTATAAATTTGAGTTACATAAACTCTTTAGAGATTTTTCATAGTGATGAATTTATATAATCTATATATGTAACCAAAAAAATTATTTTAAACAATTGGAAGATCATTGGAATGAAGTCAGCGAAATTTTTTAATTAAAATGCTTTATCTTTATAAATTTTGGTTTTTTCGTGGGATAATTTTTTTGTTAAATTATTTCTGAATTACACAACTATTGGTTAGAACCATAAATTTATTTTGAGTTTTTCAAGATTCCAGGATTTCAGAGTTTTGAGGATTTTTTATAACACAAATTTTACCTAAGTAATAATAATAATAAAATATTTTAAGTAATAAAAATCATAATTTAACCAAAAATTATTTTATTTCAGAAATTTCAAAACTTATATATATAATTAATAAACAATAAGTTTTTTTGGTATTTTTTCCTGGTAAATTTTAATTAAAATTTTGTTAAATTTTCTTAAAAATTTAAATTTAAATTATTTAATTTGTAAAATTCTAATACATCAAAACGTTTACAAATTTAAAAATATATTTTTAACAGTCATCTACGTTAGCCTCCCTTCAAACATCCTATAGTTTCCCTTGTCGGTTTGACATGAAATCTGGGCACGGTTGCTTTTAAGTGCTGATATCTTGACAAACAAAACACACATTTACTGGTTATTAATTGGAAAATGTTCCACACTCTATCACAAACCAGGTTAAGGAAGAACCAATGCGATTTGATTAAGAACGGGTCAAATACGACCAATGTGATTTCAGCTTAGAATGAGAAATTGAACTTTCAAAAAATTTGACTGGCGTGGCTCTCTGGTCAGCATGGTTTTTTTGAAATTACCTTTTTTATATTTATTTTTTCATCGTTTATTATATAAAATATTGTGTTTTGTATTTTTTTTCATCTATTATTATATAAAATATATAATTTATAAAAAATAGTGTTTTATATTTATTTTTACATCATTTATTATATAAAAAAAATCAGAAGTTTATAAATAGGTTTAACAATTTTTACTAACTTAATCATAGTTTGATTATTTAGATTAACGGACGATATTCTCAATGATAATGTTTTTACTATTTTAGAAATTTATATATATTTTTAAATAAAATAAAAAAATGTTTGTTATGATAAAAAAAAAGGAATATATATGTTAGATCTATAATCGTTTTATTATACCTGTAGTAGGCATGGTATTAGACTTTTAATTTTACTTTTCAGTGTGTATTAGTTTGTTTTTGACTAAACATTTTTGCTACTTGTCCATAATTTAAGATTGGAAATTCCATTTTTGTTATTTTTTATTATTGTTTAAATTTATTTATTTGTAAAGTGATTGGTTGAGGTTTTATGATGGGTTGTTTAGTAACTTCCATTTTTATTAGTTACTATTATTTAGTGTTTAGTTTTATTTCCTTTTTATTTGACTTTCTTATTTATTTATTTATTTTCTATTTTCATGACTTATAGTTTTTCTTAGTGTTTAAAATTTAAGATTTATTATTACTAGCAATTGTCCCAAAAGGTACAAAGAGAGGACGATAGGATTATTAAATTAGAATTGTTGAATTTCTCTAGAAGAGATGTTGGTTCAAGCCTACAAGGAGCAAAGAGATTGGATGTTTGAAGTTCTATGCTTTTTGGACACCATATTTCTTTAAATACAACTTAATTTAGAAAAGTTCAAGCCCAATGCAGTTCTGCCATGTAGACGCACACTTAAATCACTACTGGGCTTATGATATTGACAAATTCAAAGTAAATTGGTATACAAGAGAATGTAGCAAGCTAAACCACAAGTTACACATCTTCAGACCTGAAAAAGTACATAACAATGGTTTGGCAAATCAATAGCGATATCATAATTTCTTTTCTTTCCACATACATACAATTGCTCCAAAGGCAAGGACAAGAAAATTTTCAGCTCTTCAACACAGTAACCTATTAATGAAACAATTTTTTCATTATGGGCAAAAACAATTCCAGCACTAACTCCTCACAGGAAAGGAAACGACTTCAAGCAACTAAATTTAACATAAGATCAGAAACTGAAACATATATACGCAACTAAAGAGAATAAGAGTAATTACTTTGTTCATTCGAGGTCGAAACTGAGCTGCCTCTCTGACAACATGCTGCACCAATGACTAACACAAACCTGTTTGCAACCATAGAGATTTGAAAGATATTTACAAGAAAAGAAAGGAATCCTAGATAAAATCAATCCACAAACCTGTTGTTTAAACAAGGCATGTAAGGATCATGGACAGGAGTACAAGGCCTTAATGACATGCTTCTTGAGTGAACAGATAATTGGGCTTGAGTAGATAAAGTCTGTTGGTCACGCCTTCCATTATGTCTATCGATCCGAATAATTTCTTAGCTTGAATAGAATATTCTTCAACCACGCTTTTGTATTCTGCTCTATAACCACGAGACCTCTTGTTTTGGCCCCATTGTAGGAGAAGATCTCCTCATTCTGCAACGCGATGCCTTAAGGGTTGGTTTTCTTGGCTAGTCTTTCTATCTTCACTCTTCTCATGGAATAGTTCTAGAATGGAGTTTACGTATTCAAGAACTTTCTGGTTGTTCCCATTGCTGCTTGTCGATGACCCTCCTTTCGTCCTTACTGCCTTTCCTTCCAAAAGGGTACTGGGATGGATCCCATTTAAAATCCTTCCATTCTCGAGGTTTTCTTCCTTCTTGCATAGTTTCACGTGTGTCTTTTTTCATTACTCATCGGCATAGAATCCGCGCTAGCCCCTTGATATCTCCACATAGGAATCACAAGCGTAACATACATTTTTGGCCACAGATTTAGTTTGCAAGTTGAACAAGACAAAATATATGCAACAGAGCTTCAGTTTAGAACATATTTCATGGAAAAACAAACTAAAAAATCACCTTAAAATGCAGTTTTTCTATGGGTCTTCAAAACATGGGCTTCAACCCTTCATATTCTCTACATCTAGGCTTGGATTAGCCAGGCGGATATTTCCTATGGTTTTATACTTCTTCAAAAAATTCTCTAAGAGTTCACAATGCTAAAATTCACTAGGACTTTACAAAGTTTATTATTTAGTGAAAGACTCGCCAAGACCTTACAACACTTTATAATTGAGTAAAATATTCGCCATGCCTGGTGAGAGATTCGCCAAAAAATTATATATAACATATTATATTATTGATAAATTCGCCTTCCATTTTTCCTATATACCATGGAGATTCGCCCATTTATTATATTTATAAATTTAGGGGGGGTTCTTAAAATTTTCCCTGCCCTCATGTTGAGAGGGAGTTCTAATATGATACTAACATGGATGGATATTCTCCCAAAAGAAAAAAATGGTACAGTAGGCCTAGAGTGCTCCCTAGTGTAAGGTTGAGTGAGTGCCTCTCAGTGAGGAGACTTGATCACTCCCTAGGATAGGGTTGAGTGAGGTTTGTTAGCTTCAATACTGGATCGATCCTTAAGGCCTAACATGCTCCCTAGGTGAGGTGAGGAAGTGCTCCCTAGGAGGGATGAGGAAGTCCAACTCCGAAGTTCTCCCCAAGAGCGTTGAGTGAGTACTCATCGGGAAGGTTGAGAAAGTACTCACTAGGTGGGTTGGGTGAGTTCCTAATAATACTCCCAAGGAGGGTTGAGTTTCAACTTTTAGGACCAATCACTCTAGAAGAGTGAGTCCTGGTGTGTTGATGGTGATCCATGGGTATGGTACCACCCCAAATATGGATATGAGTGGATGTTGATAGTAGATGATGATGTTAATCATGATGATGATTTGATATAATCTTTTCATAGACAAAATTTTCAACTTGAAAATATCTATGACAGTCATTATGAATACCTCCCTAGTTAAGAGGGAGTGTTGAATTTGTAACTATGGTTGGTATTCGTAATGTATATTTGGCCACTTGATGTACTTGTATTGATTATTTTAAATCATATTCTAAATGATGGAGTCAAAAGAAAATTTGTTTTGAGTCAAAGTCTCATTGCAACTTTTAAAATAAGAAAAACTGAATTTTTGAATTTGATTTTTTTTAGTTCCAAAAGTTGTCAAGTCGACCTCCCTCTAATTCAATTCATCCCAAGAAAAAGTCACACTCTTTTGGCCAAGACAAATCACTATATAAAGGTGGCTTGAACTCCTCCATAAGGGAAATTGGCATCTATCTCTCCAGCAAGTTTCTGCGCAAGCAAGTGAAGGATAAGAAGGATGAAACCATCTGTCTCTCTCTCTCTCTCTCTCTCTTCAATTTTCATTTTCTAGGCAGTTTCTATTACAACGGGCCAAAATTCTGGGAAGTTGCAGGGGTCGAAATTATGGGGCAACTAGAATATCTAGGAAGGAAGAAATTCTAGGTCAGGTCAGGCATAGTGAAATTATGGATAAGATTTGGAGGCTTGAATTGGAGGGGTTGAGAAGGTTTGACGATATGTCTAGTTGTGACTCTTGTTGAACAAAAATATTTATCTATTGAAAAGGTCGTTGGGTTTTCCTAAGGAAATCTTGTCTCTTATTTATGCATTGTGATCTCTATTGTTCTATTATTCTTGTATGGTTGAATTTTTGAAGTATAATTGCTTAATGATATATTGGAATAATTTAAAAGAAGATCTACATCAAAAGTAATTATCAATATTTCAGAAATATTGTGCTAGCCTATATTGCACTTAGAAAAATCAATAGTCTTCTTTCTCTAATTAATCGTTTGGGATTTCCCATTGTCTCCTGAGCTTCATGTAAGGTGTCACAAAGACATTTAACCTTCCTATTCCCTAAATTATCCTCCTCTAATAGGATGGGTGTATCCTCTTCTGAAATCAATACCCATGATGATGATGCCCATATGGTCTATGGTGAACCTATACTTTGGGAACATTTTAACTGTGGACCTATCACCCCTAAAGCCTAGACCCTTGTGAACCTATACTTGGTGGCCCCATACCCTGTGGTGGATTCCCTTGCTGGCGAGTTTTCTTCTCTATCTAATCCATGTCTCGTGACCTCCTCAAGGCTCTCTCCTCCTCAAATTTCACATCCCACCTAAGAAAAACCTTCCTTTTGGCAGGAACGCATATGTGATATGACTTGTAGGTCTCGTTATACCCCACAAAAATTCCCTTATCTATTGTGGCTTATGGTTTTATCCTCTGCTCCTCGGTGACATGTGAATAGGTTAGGCACGCAAAAGAAAGTTCTCAATTTCATGATAATTCCTGGAAAAATCCTCCTCCATAGTCTTTCTCCCCAACACTCTATGTGGACTCGTGTTTTGAAAATAGAATGTATTTTTACACGCGTCATGCCATAAAAAGAATGGAAGCCTTTGATCATGTAGCATGGATCTCATTTCTCTAGTTATGGCCTTGTTCTCCCCCTCTACAACCACATTTTTTGTGGGGTGTAAGGAGCTATCCATTGCCACTTGATGCCCACTCTAGCACATAAATCCTTCATCTAATTGGAGGTATACTTCCCCCCATTGTCAGACCTAAATACATTGATCTTCTTCCTTTTCTAGTTCTCCACAAGAGATTTATACTCTTGGAATTTCTTAAAGACCTCATCCTCGATCTTCATGATGTAGATCCAGATCTTGCTATAATATTCATTAATAAAAGTGACACAATACTCGTATTCACTTAGTGATATGGAAGACATCAGACCACATGTATTAGAGTGAATCAAGTCAAGTATCCTTGCCACCCTGTTATTACTGCATGAGAAATTTATCTTGTTTTACTTTCCCAAGGAACATCCCCTGCACACATCATGGTGCTCTACACTGAACTCTAAAAAGCCTATAGTAATCTCCCTCAATACTCACACAAATTCATTGCTACTAGTGGTTGAGATCAATGCAGTAGTAGGGTAAAACATGAACATGTAGAGTTTCCCATGGTGGACTCCAATCACTTTGGTAAAAGTGATACTAGATCCCCTGGGATACATAAGATCCTTTCCATCTCATAATACCACCTCATATCTCGTGTCCTCAATCATGGACATTGATATAAGGTTCTTCTTCAACCCTAGAACATATAAGACCTATGTCACTTTCAAGGGAGGTTGTGAATACCTATTAAAGGACACGATCTCAACACCAACTGCTTTGACCATGGAGTCATCTCCAAGCACCAACTCCAGATCCAGATCCATTCATTTTTCCCACTACATTTTCCACCACTCTCGGCATTTCACCTTATCCCATCTTGATGGAAATCAACCCACATTCTTCCCCAATACGAAAGGTTCTCACATGAAACTATTCCATCAATGAAGGCATCCTAATTTGGTGTAAAACCCCTCATGGATGATCTAACCAGCTTCTCATCAAACATGGTTTCACCCATGAATGTCAACTCATCTCTTACTTGGGTGACCCTCGTGAGGTATGAGGATACAATGTCAATTTTATTCATCTTATTTTGCCTTAGGTTTTTCCTCAACACTGTCTTCCCATTCTCACTAGTGCTTTGGAAAGGTTTAATTAAGGATACCCACATTTGAAAGGCATAAGCCTTCCCCAAAACATAGGGAATAAGGTGGTATTTAATAACATAAAAAATGAGCCTCTTGGCCTTAATACTCCTCTTGTTAAAATTATATAGCTGCACTACATCAATGGGTATGTCACTATCCTCTCAACAATGTCCCACAACTTAAACTCTTGAAGCACCAATACAAATCTCTCCTTCCACGAGGTAATTTTTTTATCCCCACTCAACCTATCTTCCACCATCAATCCAATTGTCATGACTTCAACAACCCAACACAAATTTGTCTGAAGGATAGACTCAACTCCCTCTCAACCACACAACCTTGTTTAAATTGTTGTTTGGTCTCACACAACCCTATTTAAACTACTATTTGGTATGTGTTTCTTGGAAAGGTTGCCCACCACTTCTTTGATACTAAGTAGAAATTTTGTAAGCCCAACTCAATTTCAATTTTGTGAAATCACTTCAATTTAATGCTCAATCTATCATGGTTTTATGTTGTTATTTTTAAACATGAATATCTTCAAAAGCAAGAAAGAATTGAGCCTAATTTACTCTTTTACTTTTGCTGAAAATAAAAGTAACAACCACACAACTTTGACACATGTGATTTTTTGGTCTAACAACCCTAGAAAAATCCTGAAGGGAAAACCAATGAGAGAGAGATTTTTATTTCAACAAAAAATTTATTAGATCAATTAAATTTAATGCAAAGTCAATTTATCCCAATATCATCTTGGGAAATGTGTTGACATCTCCTTAGAAATTTCTGCTAGCATCCCATTGATTTCTATGCTGAACATACCTCGTTTTTCATGCTCAAATCTACTCAGAAAAGTGTGCCTCCACCCGCTCAAAATTTGTGCAACTTGACTGAATTTCCTTGCTAAGTTTTCTTCTTGAAAAAAAGTGGCGTGCCCCTTGAAATTTGTGTTGGCTTGCAATTCTGACAAATATCAATTAATGAGGTTTGTATCCCTCAATTTTCATACCAGTCTTCCTTGAAAATTGTGAAACTATTGATAATAATAATTGTAGCCCAAACATTCCTTGAAAATCAGCCCAATCTGCCTCAAAATCTATGCTCAGGTAGCATTACTTAATGCACAAAAATTCCTCCTCAAAATATGTGCCAATCTATTCAAACCTTGCCTAGGAATATATGCATGTAGCCTAGTTGTTGTACTAAAATACTCTCCTTTCTCCTCTCAACCTCCTTCACACATTTTCTCCAATATTACACATAAAGAATGAACACTCTCAAAGTTATTTTTCCCCCTTTTCATTCTCATAATGAAGTAAAAGACCTATCCATAAGATCAAGGGTTGAAATTAGGTATTAGTCTTTCTTGATCAATGGTGGAGATCTAATCTCACATTGACCCCTTAAAATCCCCCTTTTCATTAATTGACGACCCTAGTCACTTTAATAACATAAAAGTGTACCACATATTTTACAACACATAAAGTAACTTTCCTCATAAAGTCATTTTAATAATAAAAAGTACAATGTACTTTTATAATCTCATAGAGTAATCTATAAAAGTTGCATGCCTTTAATAAACTCATAAATTCACTTCTTCTTCAACATGTTCACTTTACCTCTTTTCCTAGGCTAGGCACAAAGCACTAGGAAACACTTCCTTGGTACCATTTCTCAATAGGGCATGGATCACCCCATTGCATTTGCTAGTAGAAAAGCATCAACCGTGGAACAAAACTATACCACTACAAAATGAGAAGGCTTGGAAATGGTGTATGCGTTGTAGAAGTTTAGAAACAACCTACTTGGGTCACACGTCAAGATGTGTATTGATCATTTTGTAGTGAGTTACCTAGTTGAACAAGGAGTGCATGAAAGGGAATAAAAGTTGAAGATCCTTGCCACAGTGTAGGTATCAAAACAACTTTTAGCGCAAGCAGAGGAATTCAAGGAAAAGGTGGAAAATGAAAATAAAACATTCCAAAAATTTGTTGCAACAACAAAGGGGATAGTGTCTTCAGTGGAATAGAAAAAAGACTAAGTGGCTCGAGGATGAGACACAGGTGAGTGTTGGAGGCCTGTTGGAGCAGTATGTTGGGGTACAAGTTTTGGGAATTGTGCAGAGGAGCATCACACATGAACATACTGCACAGGAAGGTCAATCGAGGAATAGTGTGTGGAGATGTAAAGAATAAGGAAAATCGTTGGGCTAATTTTGTACGTAATAACCCATAGTAATTCATATTGTCCCATAGTAATGTTTACTTGCCCATATTAAAAGGGATTTTTTTGTCTACTTGGGTCCACATGTAAAAATATAAATAGATAAAGGATGAGGGATAAAGGACATTTTTTAATAGACTTGTGATATGATTTTAGTAGATCTCAGTATATCTGAGGCATATGGTTTTGCATTGTAATGCTAATTTACTAGGCTTGTGAGTCGCAACAAATATGATTGTAATGAAGATTTCACAGTTATAATGAAAAAATTGAGTTTTGGCTTATTTTTTGTCTTTGTGCATTACATGATGGCTTGTTTAGTTTCCATATTACTGTCATTTGAAATGTATGAAGGATGAGTTTACTACACAAAATAGGGATATACTTCATGTTTTTTTTTGAATGGGAACAAGTAATTATATGTTGAATATAATAATGCTTGTGTAAGGTCTCTGTCTCCTTCACCACTGCAGAATTGTTCAAGTTCCTACAATCCCTGATAGATGCCTTGGGTGAGAATTCACTTGTTGTAGGTATTGTTCAAAGGGCCAATGTATAAATGGGTTTTGGTGGCTAATTCATGTTAAACCTGAATCTTCCCCATATGCACCAATAGTCATGCTTCCCTAGTCTTGTAGAGTTCTATACCTCTTTTGCAAAAATTGTATCCTCTGTCAACTATGCCTTAGCATATGGTGCCAAATCCTCTATAGAAGATAGGGTCTATTCCTCTTCCTGATTAAGAATGGAAGGATAATAGAGTTTCAAATTCTCTAAATTCACCCTTAAGTAAGTGTAATGCACCTCACAAACACACTCAATTTTTTTTATTTATTTTTTAACAATAATCTTTAATTTGCTAATATTTTTCTTCTTTTCTGAGTTACACCCTTTCTTTGTTATCGGTGAAACTGATTCTTTCAGAGTATTCATCTATTGTTGTTCTACCTCTACTATATTGTAGACAACATGTGCTATTTTCTATTATTCATGTTTCATATGGGTGATTTCTCTTCAATATAACATTCAACTACTATCCTTTATCACAAGGATTTGAAAGTATTATCCACTATTTACACAAGTTTGGAATTACTCACTATATAATTTGTAACCCACTACAACAATCAGAATAAACCTACACACACACACACACACACACACACACACACACACACATGGTTCTTAATGCACATGATAATCAATATTTTCATGTGATATTAACTATTAGCGAGACTATAGTTGTGAAATTGTATCATAGCCAAATATTTTTACAATATCATGTAACATGTTACACAAACACATTTGTTATATTGATTTAATAATACATTTCCATATAAATGGCTTGCCCCATTCATTTATTTTAAATGTGGTGTTAAATTTTTGATGTTCCATTCATTACTTATCATAAGGTTTTGTTATCATTACTACAACACCCTCCAAATTTTGGCCTATATTCAAACTTTTGAGCCTCCCTTTGACCATGTTAACTATCGTTTCTAGTTATTAGAGTCATATCATGCTTACTTCCTAAGTTTTGTAAGTCGCTTTGTGAAGGAATTCCAAGTGTCGTCTTTTGTTAAGGGAAGTGTCACTCTTCACAAAGGGAGCCATGGAACACTTTTAATATTTAGCTCCAGTCATTTACCTTATATTAATGCATTCTATCTATCACAGGGATATGCATTGGATTCATTCCCAAAATAGTGCGCACTTTCTTGTTGTAGTCGACATTAGTGTCACAAGGTGTATATTAAGTGTCGCACTTGGAGACAAGTGTTGTTTTGCTATTGTTTCAATGGATGCATGTTGATTTTGGGTGCTGAGTGTTTCATTGTCATGTGGTTGTTCATTTCAAGAGTGTGAAATCATGTTCAAGTCTTGTTACATGTTTTGGTTTCATCTTTCTACCTTAATAATCCAATACTTAGTCAATTTCTGAAGTTTTCTTATCTTTGCAACTTTCCCGACCAACCACCAATCCTCTTTCCTTCTTGAACTGCACATTGCATAGTCACAAGCACCATTCATCCATCCTTTCCTCCTACAACTATGCATTGCTTAGTCATTTCCTCCACCAACTGCGCATTGCACAATCTCAGTGTATAGTCCCCACCCCTTGCTCTTGCTCACAATGCAATCTTTGCCCATTTTGACATCCATTGTGCACTACACATTCTCAGTTAGTAGTTTGGACCTATCTTAGTTCTTGACTTACTCAATTGTGTAATCAATGGATCCTCTCCTCTCAGAACTGCACACTATGCAATCACATTGAGCAAGCCTACCTCACTGCATCCCTAACTCCATTAGTTGTGCAATCTAACCTCCTTGTCCCTTAGCCACTATGCATTGTGTAGTCACAAAGCATAAAACCTCACCTCTGCTTCCTACTCTTGTGCATTGCACAATCCCAAGGCCTCCTCCTCAATCTTGCACTTTGTACCAACTCCATCAGTGTGTTGTGTGAGAAATAAAATAGGCTAGGATATTTTGAGATTGATGTCGTATTGTCATTAGTGACTCTCATTTGTAGGTGCTATTATCTTGACATGACAAGATGATGCTCAAGGATGATTCCAAGGAGATAATTTAAGAAGGCACTTGTGAATTTGAAAACACAAAGAGATTATCAAGCAAAGAGATGAAGGGACACTAGATCACGACAAAAGAAGGAAGATCAAGATCACATGGAAGACTCTATATCAACCAACCTTTTAGAGGATGAATATGAAGTACATGCATGATCTATCATGAAGATATAAAGATGGTGGTAAGAAGAAAAGTTTGGCATTGCCACTCTACAATGAAGTTCCATGTCACCATAAGAGTCATATGTGTCATTGTATTTTTCCACATCATTTGTGAATGTAATTATGAAATTTCCAAAAAATGATTAAATGTAAAATGTGTGGAAGCCCAAAGGCCACACATAAAATATGAAGAGTCATGTAGAAGCTCAAGGGTCTCATAGGAATTCGAAAAGTCACATGGGAGCTCAAGAGTCATGAGGGAAGCTCAAGAGCCACAAGGGAGGTGAAGATTCACCTCATTTGTTATATATACACCCTCATAGCTCAAGAACAGGGCTTTTCACCTTGGCTTATCAAGTTAGGCATAGGAGAGAAGATTAGTCTTTTGATAAGAAAGTAGTAGCTTAACATTCCACTATTGGAACTAGTGTTGTATCATTGTAATGGTGTATCTTGGGACTTTTACTTTATAATTCAAAGCTCTTGGATTCACACACTTTTCATGCATATGTCATGAATGATTGTAAGAATATTATTTTATTGTTTGTGGTGTATGTTTATGTTAACACATACTAATGAGAATTAACTATTTTGTTGCCTTTAGTATGCATATTTTGAATTGTGTATCTTTTGCTTTCATGATCGTTATTTTTTTATGAACTATTTCATAAGATTACCAATGATTCTTTCAGATATATGCATGTGTTTTTATTATGATAGTGCTATTACTCTTCTCTTAAATACTCACTTTACCTTCCTTTCTATGAAAAAACCATTATACACTTTGCAATTGAATACATCACAAAGCTAACTTGTTTATCTCGAAAGTACATTGTGTCATTTATTATAGCCAAGGAAAATCTTCAAGATTATGGCAACCAACCTTATTTCCCGGTTGGGGCTCCTACTCCAAATGGTGTGAAGTCTAATTGGGACTTCATATTGGGGAGACCCTCTGATTGTTGGCGGCATCCAACACCGTCAACATGTTTATATATTTAATTCACAAATGTAGGCATTGGATTCAAACATTACTAATTCATATATTTCTCATACATCTAATGACTTCAATCCAAAACATTTATGAATTTCATTTTTGTATTATTACATGTATTATCATTCCATTATAATGTTTGTCGGCATGGTTATTTGTTATCAATATGGTACACTGTTGAAGTTGGTGATCACTATCTTCACATTAAAATTAAAAGTTTGTATTTATATTTTTCCAGAATCTCCCACTCCTTCCATGTCAACATACAATGATTCCATGGATTTCTTGCACGCATTTACCATATTGACAACCCTTCGTAATTTTAAATAGATCAATGGTGCTTGTCCTTCATAGGGTTTAGTGTTCGAACTTATTGGGTTTTATGACATATTGAAGCATATTTAAATTTTTTTATCTGCCCGTTGTATACATGTCCATTCAGCATCCACCCATAGGGACCTATACGACCTAACCAATTTGAAATGGTGAGAGATTTTCTCTACATCAACGGTGATTAGTGACTCTTAGGGTTTTGATGGCAAGATAATGACTATCACTCCTCCGAATTTTGTGTGTTGTTTCATTTTCATGGAGTATACCACCCACTGAGCTTTGCAAACTTGCAACCAACTTGAATTGTCGGTGTTCCCTTTCATCAACATAACTTCTTATACCGTGAATGTGACTGTTGACTATTATCTGTTAGTTCTATCAGTAGTTTCAACTTTTTCCTTATCATGGCATACCTACTTAGTTATTCCTAGTTATTTACTTCTTAAAACTTTCACATTTTCTTATCCTTTAGTTTGAGTATAATTACTTAAGGTTAAATGTTAGCATTATTTCATGGATTTAACCTAATGCCTCTATTATAGGGGCTTTTTGCAATACAATGACTTTCAATGTTTTATGTCTCTATTTACCTTTGCGGCCATGGTTTCCTTTTCGGCTGTGGTTGGATGAGTAATAAGTTACCCCCGCTTCATATAGGTACTGAAAGAATTATCTTTATCCACTATTTCCTTCTAATAAGCTCTATATTAAGACATCCTAACTAGTTTACAATCACATTTTAAATATTTTCAGTTGTTATTAGGGAAATTTTGAGGTCTAAAATGGGCCTCCTAAGAAAAATGTACAACCAAAATAAAATTTATAAGAACCAATAGGAGTCAAGATGATTATGTCAACCATGGGGGATGATTCCCATTTTTGGAGTAAAAAAGTAAAAAAAAAGAAGTAAATAATAAAATAATAAAATAACTTTTTCAACTCGTATTTTCAATTTATCTCCTTAAGGTTTTACTCAAATTTCGAGCGGGAGTATGCGTTGGATGAAAAATTTAATTCCTCATCCAAGGAGTACCCATGTTGCATACTTTAGATGGACCCTACTACACAAAAAAATGAAAAATACATGAAAAAATGTGATTGCAATAATGTTTTTCATGTATTTCTCATTTTTCTGTAGCAGGGTCCTACTACACGAAAAATGAGAAATACATGAAAAAATGTGATTGCAATCATGTTTTTCATGTATTTCTCATTTTTGTGTAGCAGGGTCCATCAAAAGTATGCAATATGGGTACTTGGACGAGGAATCAAATTCTGCATCCAACGAGTGTTAATGTTCAAAATTTGAGTAAACCCATAGGGAGATAAGTTGAAAATATGAGTTGAAAAAATAATTTTTTATTTTTTCGTTCTAAAATTTGATGATGTAATTAATCTTATTTTATTATTTCTACTATTATTTTATAATTTCCTTAGGAGGCCCATTTTAGACCTAAAAATTCCCCTAATTTGGAATTTTTAAAAGCTTGCATTTAATTTTAGTCCCAGAAAGTGTTTACGCTTCTATTACGATTATTGGATAAGAACCCTATGTGGGTGACTTGTTTTGTTTTTTATATATTTGAGATTAGTGTTGTATTCAGTTTGTCATATGTTTTCATTTGTTATGCATACCCTTGCGCTCAACTTTGAAATGTATTATATGGTTTTTGTTCTTTTGCTTCCCATTACTCCTTTTGAGCTCCTTCAAGGTTAATAACCTTGTTCAGGGCGTGCATTATTTTTTCTTCGTCTTGCACTAAAATTACTACTTGAATATTTTTGGGGTTTTCCATTTCATTATCTTGGTATATCTTGTAATATATTTTACTTATTCTTCTACTTTGTAAGGTTGTTTCAATAGTAATTGGTATCAAAACCTTAAATATACTCTTACAAAGTTTTTTGTCTACAATGGATTCCTTTATATTTTTCTAATTTAGTGATATGTTTTTTTGTTAGAGCAATGGTGGCATTCACGGGTCTGTAAGAATCTAGAGGTAAATAAGCTATTATACATGCACCACATTTTGTCATTATTTATATTGTCTTCCTCTATGGTTCTTCCCTTACTTTTTACTAATGATATATTTCATTTTTCAAGTAACTCCTTCAACATTCCTGTGGGCAAGCTTCTTTCTCCTTTGGTGTTTTCAAATTTTCAACCATGAAAATTTTCTAATTTTTCTACTGCGTTCACTAGTTTGGGTCTCTTGCTCACTCTAGTGTGAACGCAATGCATGAAGGTGAAATTTGTTTTCTTTTTTAATTAAAATCTTCTTCCTATTTGGAAGACTCTTTGCATGGCTACAACCATTTGTAACCGACCACTTAGTTATGGACTATTTTTCCATGAATTATTAAATTTTAAATGAGTTCTTTATAACTCTACTTCTCGTCTTGTTATGCTAGACTCTATAGATTAATTTATTTTAAAGTTATAAAATGTCCATTCAGACAATGCTAACTATAGAAATATATACAATTTATTTTACCTTGAAGGTTTCCTAAATGTATAATGTGTAAAAATAACATGCACCTTGTTTATGCTCAACAGTGTTAAGTTTGCAAATAAATTATTGTCTTCAACAGCTTTATTTTTAAAATTCTATAGAAATATATACATATTTATTTTACCTTGAAGTTTTCTAAATCTATAATGTGTAAAAATAGCATGCACCTTTTTTATGCTCAATACTATCAAGTGTGCAAATAAATTATTGTCTTCAACAACTTATTCCTACGCATAACAAGAACAATTCTCTAATACTCTAGTCATTTTGATTATG
Source organism: Pinus taeda (assembly GCA_000404065.3). NCBI lineage: Eukaryota > Viridiplantae > Streptophyta > Pinopsida > Pinales > Pinaceae > Pinus > Pinus taeda. The sequence goes on along the minus strand of APFE031392763.1, from coordinate 37,922 downwards.
TAAACTATTTACTGAAAAAATGTATTGTTTTGTTTTGTTTTATTTTTTAATATCATCAGGTGGAAGTTGGTGAAAGTTTGCATATGAGTATTTTATTTACACTAATAATCTACAATTTTCATTTTTTTTTAATATTTATAATGTGATATTATATATTTATAAAATAGACATTATATATATATATATATAATATATAATATATATATATATATATACTCATACAACGATTTTGCAGTTTTTTTTATTTGTACATTTAAACAATAAAATTTATAAATTAAATGGAACAATAATAATTACTTTAATTCAAAATATACATGTCAAGAAAAAATAATCGTTTTTTTTATTTCTTTTCTCGTTAAATAAATATTATGCTTAGTAGTTAAAATTATGTTCTAAAAAATATTGTATACTCAGGCTATTTTATTTTTCTTCTATCAATTCATGCATACAATTTAACTTACATTCTATAGAAAAGACAAATAAAATATAACATATAACAATACAATTCATTTCCATTTTTTTTTTAAATTTTAATTTTTTTCTTCCACTCTATAAAATATTATACATAACACAAAACCAATTAACCAATTTCATTCTCTTGACAAGCAGTTAAGTACAGAGGTTAGGGATATCGACTTAAAACATTATTTTTTTAATTATTATTATTATTTAATTTTAATTAATTAATTAATTTTATTATTATTATTATTATTTTAATGGAAAATTGATATTTCAAAACAACCAATATTCCCCTGAGCTTACTAGGCCTACAATTTTTATTTACTTATTATTATTTTTTTAGCCTTATGTTCTCACAATGAGACAAAAGAAAGTAAAAACAAAAGATATTATTCATCTCACCTATCACTCTTTTGGCGGTTACTAACTATCTCCATCTTGCCAACAAGTCCTCAAGTAGTTATCAACTCATTAACCAGCTCTTCTTTCCCACTCTTGAGGACAACTCCCTATCTTCTAGGAAACAATTAATTGATGAATTATCATAATTCTTAATTAAATCTAATCATCCAAATTAGATTCCTAGGACTTATTGACGGGTAATAATTCTCCACAACAATTTACATTGTTATCTCTTTCAACCATTTGTACTCAACAACTCATTTTCCATATTTTCTTTATTTGTAGAAACTAAACACCATAATTACAACTTTACAGTTAGTTATTATCAGTAATAAATTACTGATAATTTTTTTCATTTGCTCATTGTATATGTGTCCATACATCATCCACCCATGGGGACCTCTCTGACCTAATCAATCTACAGTGGAGAGATATTTTCTCTATATCAACAGTGTTCAGTGACTCTTAGGGTTTTGATGGCAAGATAATGACTATCTCTCCTCTACATTTAGTGTGTAGTTTCATGTTCGTGGACTATACCATCGACTAAGCTTTGCAACCTTGCAACCAGCTCGAATTGTTAGCGTTCCCTTTCATCATCCTAACTTCTTATACCGTAAATGTGATTGTTCATTGTTATTTGTTAGTTCTATTGGCAGTTTCAACTTTTTCCTTATCATGGCGCAGGTGCTCAGTTACTCCCGATAATTCAGTTCTTAAAACTTTCATGTTTTCATCTCCTTTACTTCCAGTATAATTACTTAAGCTTAAATGTTGGCATTATTTCATGGATTTAACTTAATGCCTCTATTACAGGGTTTTTTTGTAGGACAATGAATTTCAATGTTTCATCTCTATTTACCTTTGCAACCACGGTTTCCTTTTCGGTTGTGGTTGGATGAGTAATTGGTTATGGCCGCCTGATATAGGTACTGAAAGAATTATCTTTACCCATTATTTCCTTCTAATAAGCTCCGTATTCAGACATTCTAACTAATTTACACTCATATTAATATAGTCAATTGTTGGCTTTTTTAAACGCTTGTATTTACTATTAGTCCAAGAAAGTGCCAATGCTTCTATTAGGATTATTGGATAAGAACCCTATGTGGGTGACTTATTTGCTTGTTATATATTTGAGCTTGATGTTGTATTCAATTTGTCATATGTTTTCATTTGTTATGTTATATATTTGAGTTTGATGTTGTATTCAATTTGTCATATGTTTTCATTTGTTATGCATACCCACAACTTTGAAATGTCACTATAGGGTTTTCGTTCTTTTGCTTCCCATTACTCCTTCTGAGCTCCTTCAAGGTTAATAACCTTGTTCAGGGTTTGCATTGATTTTTCTTTGGATCACACTATAATTTCTATTTATAATATTTTTGGGTTTTTCCATTTCATTAACTGGGTATATCTTGTAATATATATTTTACTTATTATTATGCTCCATAAGGTTATATTTTATTTTTGGGTTTTTCCATTTCATTATATTATAATATTTTTGGGTTTTTTCCATTTCATTAACTGGGTATATCTTGTAATATATATTTTACTTATTATTATGCTCCATAAGGTTATATTTTTGGGTTTTTCCATTTCATTATCTGGGTATATCTTGTAATATATATTTTACTTATTATTATGCTTCATAAGGTTATTTTGATAGTAATTGTTATCAAAACCTTAAATATAAAGAGAATTGCTCTTACAAAGTTTTTTTTTGTTTACAATGGATTCCTTTATATTTTTCTAGTTTAGTGATAATTTCTTTTTGTTGGAGCAATGATGGCATTGGCAGGTGTGTATGAATGTAGAGGTAAAGAAACTATTATGCATTCACTGCATTTTGTTGTTATTTATATTGTCTTCCTCTATAGTTATTCCCTTATTTTTTAGAAGTGATATATTTCATTTTGGAGGTAACTCCTTCAACATTCATATGGGAAAACTTCTTTCTCCTCTAGCATTTTCGATTTTTCAAGTTCAACTATGCAATTTCACTAGTTTCTTGACCTGTTCACTAGGTCGGGTCTCTTGTTCACTCTGGCGTGAAAGCAATGCATGAAGGCAAAAATTGTTTTCTATTTTTTAATTAAAATCTTCTCCCTATTTGAAAGACTCTCTATATGGCTATGACCATTTGTAACTAAGCTCTTAGTTCTGGAATATATTTCCATGAACTATTAAATTTTAAATGAGTCCTTTATAATTCAACTTCTCCGCTTGTTATGCTAGACTTTATATAATTTATTTATTTATTTTAAAGTTATACATATGTCCATTCGGACTATGCCATCTTTAGAAATATATACATATTTATTTTACCTTCAAGGTTTTCCTATTGTATAGTGTGTAAAAATAGCATGCACCTTGTTTATGCTTAGTACTATCAACTTTGCAAATGATTTTTTTTAATCTTCAACCCCTTTGTTTTTAACATTCTTATTCTTGTGCATAACAAGAACAATTCTCTAATACTCCAATTGTTTTGATTATGTAAAATATTTGCCAAAAAAAGGGTTTTTCTTATCACCAGGTACAAGTATGCATTTGAATATTTTATTATAACTAATAATCTAAACTTTTCAGTTTTCTTTTAAGTATATATATATATATATATATATATATATAATATATATATATATATATATATATATATTCTAGCTCTTTTATTTATACATTTGGATTACCATTGTAACCCAAAAACAATAAATTCTATAAATTAAATGTAACAATGATAATGACTTCAATTCTAAATATACATCAAGAAAAGATAATCAATTTTCATATATTATGCTTCTAGCTAAACACAATACTTAAAAGTATGTTCTAAAAATATATATTGTATAACTCAAATTGTTTTCTTTTTCTTCTACCAGTTCATGTATACAACGTAACTTCCATTTGATAGAAAAGATAAATAAAATATAACATCCAACAATACAATTCATTTTTATTTTTCTTTTCATTGCCTTTTTTTTCCACCATAAAAAAATTATGCAGATTACAAAACCAATGCTTATGCATATTACAAAACCAGTTCCATTCTCTTACAAGCAGATAAGTACGAAAGTTGTAGATACTCACTTCAAACATTTTATTTTATTTATTTATTAATTTTTTTTTTTGGACACTTAATTGTCAAGTACTTGGCTCCTCCCAACCTTGACACTACAAAATCACTAATGTTCCCCCAAACATACCAAGCATGCAATTTTATTTTATTTTATTTTATTTTAATTTTTTATTTATTTATTTATTTATTTTTTTAAATTCTCAAAATGGGACAAAAGCAAGTAAAAACAAAAGATATTATTCATCACATCTACCATTCTTTTGGTGGTTACAAATTGTCTCCACCTCGCCAACAAGTGGTAGGTATTTATCAGTTCATTAATGAACTCTTGTTTCCCACTCTTGAGGACAACTCTTGTCTTCTATGAAACAATTAATTGGTCAATTATCATAATTCTTTAATTAACATCTAATCATCCAGATTAGATTCCTGGGACTTATTGATCGGTAATAATTCTCTACAATTGTCCAAGGAACTTAGCTCAAGTGGTATGGTTCACAATTTGTGTTCCAAGTAGAGTGGGTTCAAGTCTCCAGAGACATGTTGGCCCTTGTGGCATTTATGGAATATTGGTTCTACCAAGTGGAATAGTGGCAGTCGTTTCTACGAAGTTACCCATTGTACCTAGTGGATTGTACTCATCACTAATAAAAACAAAATATCTCCACAATAATTTACAGCATTATCTCCTTCAACCATATGTACTCAATAATCAATTTTCCAAATTTTCGTTATTTGTAAAAATAAAACATCATAATTACAACTTTACAATCATTTATTATCAGTAATAAATCATTGATAATTAGAGTTTCTAATGTTTTTCAGACCAACATACTTTATCCATAAATACAAATATGCACATTTAGTTACATAATTAATCAAGCCAAGGGATATCACAGTAAGTGTGCATATATGGGAGTAGAAAATCTATAGGAATTATCTCTGTTGTCACTCCTAGAGACAACCTCTGGGTTGATAGGAGACCAATGCATAGGACATCTTAATTAGTCCTGCCAAATTTATCTTAAAGACTTATAGCACCATAGTTTTTCAAAAGTAATTCAAATAGGATTGATTCAGAGCCATTCATAGAGATACAATGTGTGAACCAACATACATGCAGGAATACACAAGAAATAATCCTAGATCAGTGATGGCCAAATTAGATTAAGATCTTGCAAAAAATTAGTTGTTAAGACAAATGTAATTGGTAGAAGACAGTAGAGGAGAAATCCATCAAACAAAGCTCAAACTTTAAGAATTCTATATATATGGATTTAGAGAGAAACGAGAGAAAGGGAGTGTTTATGGAATGTTAAGATACATGCAACACTTTTCAAAGAATTAATTTCCACATCAATACATGCATTATCCACTAATAACTTGATCGAAATGAATCTTATACAAGGATTTTCCATCAATAACTTGATTGAAATGAATCTGCATCTAATGAGAAATATGTCTAGTAGCTATGTAACATGAAATGTGAGAAGAATATTTAACGTATACAAAAACAAAAAGGGAGATGAACATACTGCAATCCAATAAGTTGGAATCACTAGAAATCTCATATTAATCTTCTGAGAAACATACATACATCGAGATTCATAACATTGCCTTTATGAAAATAGGAAAAGGCACTTTCCAAGAGTTCTTTCCAAAAATTCTGAAGCTTCTTTAAGTGTTTCTTCCCTCCTTTTATAAGGAGAGGGAGGGCTTGAAAAACAATTACAAAAATATCTTAGCCAAGTTCCAGCTGTCTAAGAGTGCGAAGGCTTTTTCGCCCAAATCATTGCAACATATTTGATTCCTTTCCTTAAAATACAAAAATTACAGAATAACAAAACATGGGAAAATTGAATGATGATCATAGCAAAATATCTCCATTCCACTTCCTGTGATCACCTCTGATCAGACCACGTCTTTTCCATGATGTTTTGATTCAGCTACTCGGCGGTTCACTTGTCGCTTTCCGTCTTAACTACCTGAATTCCCCATTTTCTGGAGTTGGGAGCAATCACCTATAATGGTCTTCGTGGTGTGTTGTAACATAGTTGCCCACTCATCCATCTTTTAACACTTGCGCATTACACTATCAGAGCCCAATATGTTTTGTAATGTTTCCATAGTGTTATATCGAAGCTTTGACTTATCAAAATTTTCTTCTTAAAAGACATTATGAAAACAAGTTCTGATGCCCTTGGCCCCTTTCCATTGCTCCTTGAAAAGTGTATCCCATAAGACCGAGTCGTGACCTGTCGCTTAGCCCTAAGGTGCTAAGGCGTTCAGACTCTTGCCGAGGGCCATTCTCCCTTTGTTAACAACTCTCCGCCCTTGGTTCTTTAAGTTCTTCTTGACCATGCGCTAGCCAAATATCGAAGCCCCCTTATAGAAACTTTTCAAGTATCAATTGTTGTAAAGTGCCGACATTCTCAACCTTCGATATGCAACCTTCGATATCACGTCATCATTCCACATGGCACCTTTTGACTGGTGACACATGTCACCCAGATTTGTCCCCCTCAAAACACCAAAATTGATTGCCAAGTGTCCTTCCTTACCACCACGTCATATTGATGTAAGATGCCATTGTAGCTTATCAGAACCAATCATATGTTGCCACACGTCCTACTAGAGGAGAGAGAAAAGTGCCCGCCCACCTTTGGTTTTATGATGAAATCTTTTGTTAATCCTTTATCAGCGTTCATGATAGTTTTTAACGTTATCGACGCTTCACCCATATCACAATTTTTTAAAGATTGTCATGTTTAGAAGTCCAATTCTCCAATCGTCGATCTGCTTCATGCTTCGATGTGCTGATTTCTTCCAAGCTCCGATGTTGCGATCACCGATCTATTGGACCTTTGACATCCAAACCTCCTATATGTGATCGTCGATCTATTGGACCTCTGACATTCAGACCTCCGATATGCAATCACCGATGTCCTAACCTCTGATATCTCTAGAGCTTCAATATGCAATCGTTGATATCTCTGGAGATTCGATATGCAATCGTCAATATCTTTGGACCTCCGATATGCAATCTCCGATATTTTTTCCTTCCTAAGGCTTCAAACCTTGAAACTTCAACAGAGCATGTCTTTTGATCGAGGAGTCCATTTTTGGACTTCCACATATCGTTGGAAAGCTTGTTCATATCACTTTCCAATGGAGAAGGTTTGATGTAGGCTTTGAGTCATTCTACTGCTTGGAAAATGACTGCAAGCTTCTCTGCTCTTTTGCATTCTTTTGACATCGTTTGGCACCATTCGAACAATTTTGTAGTTAGTGATAACAATCTCCAATCTTTTTCGGTATCTCAAAGGGACCATATCGTAGATCCTTGAGTTTCTTACTAGGACCCTGTAGCCCCTCCTCATGCAGTGGTAACCATATTGTCTCTCCCAACTTAAATGAATTCTTTATTCTTTGTTGATCACACATGTCCTTGTATTTTTCTTGTCACTTATGCAATATTTCTTGTACTCATATATGGAATTGTCTAGTCTTCTCAACAATTTTTTCTACCCTTAAGGAATCCCTTGTAAGATCCTCCCTCACTCCTTGTTGCCCATATGTAATATCCAAAGGTGAAGGTAACAAATATCCAACACAAGTTTCAATAAGGGACTTATCAATAGAAGTGTAGATGGCTTTGTTATAAGAGTGTTGTATATCTATCATATTTTCGTCCCAAGTTTGTGGATGTTTCTAATTGTAATCCCTCAAAAGTTGCAATAAAGTCTTGTTGACTACCTCTGTTTGTTTGTCTATCTATGGATGAAATGTTATAGACCTCTTCAATTTCGTGTCCATTTTATCCCACAATGTAATCCAAAATGCACTGAGAAATCTCATGTCCCTTTGAAACAATGCATGCTCCTTGGTATCCCAAAGTACACTTAGACTTGTCCAAAGAACAAGTTTGTTGCTTCATGATAAGTCAATTTTGATATGTCAACTTCTGGGAAACATATTTTTTTCATATGAACTCTGATTGAGGCAATTCTTGTGTTGTTTGAAGGTATTGGCATGTAGATTATGATATCTAGGTCCATAGTAAGTTTTAGACCAGAAAAAGTGTTCATTTAAGGCATGAAAAGGACTCTTAAATTTTTTGACCCAAAACTTTCCAAATCGAGAATATTCGTAAAAAAGTTCCTGCATGCCAATTCCTGCAAACTTTCCACCATGAAAGCATCAAGAGAGATGCCAAGTAATATAATGATCCAATCCAGAACAAGATTCCTTGCTAGGGATTATCAAGTCCAATTAACCCATCAATTTCCTCCAAAGAGATGCGAAGAAGATAATTCATTTCTATATCAGCTTTGTATAGGCAACATCTATGAGGATCTTCAAAATGCCTTTTTTGAAAATTATCCCAAATATAAGCCATATTATTGAGAAGAAGCCACATTTAAATTTCCAAATGGATTTCCACCACCAAATTGTGGCTACTTTATGCCTTCCCATGCCACAACTTTGTAACCAATCTTAGGCTCATAGCCACCTAAAAAATACAACGACCAAATACAATAACTAATTATTTTTCACATTATAAATATTGTGAACTTTTATTTCTTTCATTTTGTATAACAAAAGGTCAATACACACAAATAAAATCAAATTCTTATTTTATTGCATTATCTAATTATTTTTGACATTTTGAATATTGTGAACATTTATATCATCCCATTTTGTATAACAAAAGGTAAAATACACATAAATAAAATCAATTTCTTATGTTATTGCATTATCTAATGTTGTAAAATATTAGCATCGTTAATTAAATATATGAATGATTTACAACATTAAATAAACACGTGTAATCAATTGGTATATTTGTTTAATGATAAACACATTAATGTAATGATTATACCCTAACAATAATTAAAATATAAAAAATATATATTATTATATAAATATTTGATCCTCTATTAATTAATTGACATCTTATTTTTACAAAGAAAGAAGTTGCATTTGAATGCACATAGCGTAGAAGTATCCAATGCTAGAACATATCATTACATTATTCATTTGAACTTGACAATAAATTTGCATATTTACGTAGTAATCCATTTAATTACTACATTTAAGTGAATATTACACACCATTGTGACAAACTATGATAAAAATACATGTGCTCCTAAAAATGACAAAAAACACCACTTCAATGATAATATAACCATTGTTATTATTGTTAATCATAACTACAAACATATGCTGCACAAGATGATATACACACTGATGCTTTTACATATATAATATGCATTAATGCTTTCATTATATAAACTACACACTCATACTTAATATATATATATATATATATATATATAGGATACAATTGTGTAACCTACAAGTGAAAACCATTCACTATTCTCTTGAAATTCCCTCTAATCCTCGAGCTTATGCCTTCCATCCATACCATTACATATTAGTGTTCAAAGAATCTACTACATCAACTAGAGCAATGGTGCCAAGATCATTCAACCTAACAATCAAGCCCTATGAAAGATGTAGTGCCCAACACAACCTATCCAAGAGTTGAGTCTCAATCTCACTTTTTCTCCATCACCAACTCTCTAAGCAAGTTGGTTCCCTACAAGAAGAAATAACAGGGATATAGATTTCCTTATTATAAAGACATTTACAATTTGATTTAATTGGTGCCCAAATCCTTTTTTTAATAGACATTGAGTTTAAGTATGGGGGTTTACGCAGTGCATTATATTAGATATCATTTTGGGATTCAACTGCGTTAAGTAAGTCATTCACGTATGACCATTTCCATGAGAGGTAATCGTAACTGACTAGTTTCTCATGATTTTTGAATAGTTCACTTAGCACTCATTGCATCAGGTGATGCTCACAGGGGTGAAGAAGTGGGATTGAAACTAGTGAAATGTGGAGAACGAATCACATAGCATCAATCATCACTCCCGGGGCTTGCACCCGGTAACCAGGACTTCCCAGGAGGTCACCCATCCCAGAACTCCTCTGGCTCAAGCGCGCTTAACTGTGGAGTTTTTCCCACAATCAAGCCCACTTAGCTTGCTACCCCATTTGCAAAACCTTAGCAAGTATTGTGCCTCATGAACCATTCAAGTAGAGATCCCTTGACTCTTTTTGAATTTAAGTATGGGGGTTTACGCAGTGCATTATATTAGATATCATTTTTGGGATTCAACCGCGTTAAGTAAGTCATTCACGTATGACCATTTCCATGAGAGGTAGTCGTAACTGACTAATTTCTCATGATTTTTGAATAGTTCACTTAGCACTCATTGCATCGGGTGATGCTCACAGGGGTGAAGAAGTGGGATTGAACCTAGTGAAATGTGGAGAACGAATCACATAGCATCAATCATCACTTCCGGGGCTTGCACCCGGTAACCAGGACTTCCCAGGAAGTCACCCATCATCCCAAATCTCCTCTAGCTCAAGCGCGCTTAACTGTGGAGTTTTTCCCCACAATCAAGCGCACTTAGCTTGCTACCCCATTTGCAAAACCTTAGCAAGTATTGTGCCTCATGAACCATTCAAGAAGAGATCCCTTGACTCTTTTTGAATTTAAGTATTTGCGCAGTGCATTATATTAGATTCATTTTGGGATTCAACTGCGTTAGGTAAGTCATTCACGTATGACCATTTCCATGAGAGGTAGTCGTAACTGACTAATTTCTCATGATTTTTGAATAGTTCACTTAGCACTCATTGCATCGGGTGATGCTCACGGGGGTGAAGAAGTGGGATTGAAACTAGTGAAATGTGGAGAACGAATCACATAGCATCAATCATCACTTCCGGGGCTTGCACCCGGTAACCAGGACTTCCCAGGAGGTCACCCATCCCAGAACTCCTCTGGCTCAAGCGCGCTTCACTGTGGAGTTTTTCCACAATCAAGCCCACTTAGCTTGCTACCCCATTTGCAAAACCTTAGCAAGTATTGTGCCTCATGAACCATTCAAGAAGAGATCCCTTGACTCTTTTTGAATTTAAGTATTTGCGCAGTGCATTATATTAGATTCATTTTGGGATTCAACTGGGTTAGGTAAGTCATTCACGTATTACCATTTCCATGAGAGGTAGTCGTAACTGACTAATTTCTCATGATTTTTGAATAGTTCACTTAGCACTGATTGCATCGGGTGATGCTCACAGGGGTGAAGAAGTGGGATTGAAACTAGTTAAATGTGGAGAATGAATCACATAGCATCAATCATCACTTCCGGGGCTTCCACCCGGTAACCAGGACTTCCCAGGAGGTCACCCATCCCAGATCTCCTCTGGCTCAAGCGCGCTTCACTGTGGAGTTTTTCCCCACAATCAAGCCCACTTAGCTTGCTACCCCATTTGCAAAACCTTAGCAAGTATTGTGCCTCATGAACCATTCAAGTAGAGATCCCTTGACTCTTTTTGATTTAAGTATGGGGGTTTACGCAGTGCATTATATTAGATATCATT
>APFE031392763.1:8876-26502 GCA_000404065.3 Pinus taeda | reverse complement strand
GACTGTGTTTTTGTGGTCGTTGATTGGTTCTCGAAGATGGCCATTATGGCGGTCTGCAGGAAGAATATCACAGCAGAAGCCACTGCTAAACTCTTCTTTGAATGAGTGTGGGTGCACTTTGGGATCCCACAGTCTATCATCTCAGATCGGGATAGTCGGTTCCTCAGTACATTTTGGTCCAGTCTCTGGTCCATGCTGGACACCAAACTCACTAAGTCCACAGCCTTCCATCCTCAAACTGATGGCCAGACAGAGGTTTTCAATAGGATGATTGTGCACATTTTGCGCATGTATAACTCAAAGCATCCACGCACATGGGATGAGAGCCTCCCCTATGTTCAACACAGCTACAAGCGAGCTCTTCACAGCTCGACTGGCCACAGCCCCTTTCAGGTGGGATTGGGATTCCAGCCATTATGCCCCATTGATGTGGCCATGCCATTTGCAGCTACTCACACAGATTCAGCTCATGTCCAGTCTGAAACAAATAAGGCAACCAGTTTCATTGAGCACATACAACATATTCGCCAGCAGGTCCATGACATTCTGGAGAAATCAAATGCCAAGTACAAGCAGTGACATGATCAACATCAGGTGCCACACAAGTTTCAGGTGGGTGACAAAGTCTGGTTGTGTTTGCAAAAGGAACGCCTTAATGGAGCCTATCGGAAACTGAGACCACTTTGATATGGTCCTTACACCATTACTAACGATGTGGGAGACATTCCATTTGAGCTCAACATTCCCCCATTCCTTGGCCTGCATCCAGTATTCAACGTGGACCGCCTTCGGCAATACTTTCCACCATTGCTAGACACATCCGACATTGCAGAACAACTCACACCCACAGAATTAAATCCAGATTGCATGGAACAAGCTGCAACTGATCGGATCATGGACACACAAATCAAGAACACTCGGCAACAGAATATCCAACTGTATCAAGTTGTCAAAGCAGTCCAATTCCTTCACCAGGGCAAGTGGCTCACCGGGGACCAAGTTCAGCAAAAGTTTCCTCATCTCATGGAGGAACTCAACACAATGGGGACCATTGCTTCCTAAGGGGGGAGGAATGATCCAGTAGATATTGGTGGCCACCTGCCAAGTCCATCTGGACCCCCATCATTGTTTCTCTTATCATTTTCAGTTTCCTTGATTGTAGCACAACTTAATATTTTTAGCAGTTTTTCGGGTCCTGAACTTCCAGAACCTTTTTGAGGCTCTAAACGACGTTTTTTGGGAAATCTATGGGCAACATGGGTCCATGGACCGATGTTACCCTTCTCAAAGTGGTAGTTCTTGGATAGATCTTTCTAACGAGTTATCGTACGCGTCAAACGGAGATCATATTCCAAAGTTACGACCCTGGGAAATCGATGTACCAATTTACCCAAATGGGGCCCACAATTTGGTGTTTCATCTTCTAGGGTTAGGTTTTGGGATGTGAAGGGTTTTTCATTGTTTCTCAACAATAAATAGGCCTCCGAGCCTCATTGTAACGTAGTTCAGAGGCATGTAGTCACCACATCTCTTCTCAAAGATAAGCTACCATCGCCCTAGCTAGTTTATTTCCATTTCTGGTTGTAAGCATATTTCGGTATTTTCCATTAATGAAATGAAGCATTGTTTCCGTTGCATATTTGTGCATATGGTTATCTCTATATTTTGTTTCGTTCCTGTTTAAATCTGGATCAATCATTTCTAGATGAATTCTCAAGGAATACATGGATATATTTCCTTAAGAATAAATCTGAAGTCTTTGACAGGTTTAAAGAGTTTAAGGCTCTGGTGGAAAATCAGACAAAGAAGAAGATAAAGGTGTTGAGGACAGATAACAGTGGAGGATTTTACAACAAGGAATTTGAAGAATTCTGTAAGAAGTGTGGTATAGCACAACAAAAGACCACTCCATATACACCTCAGGAAAATGGAGTCACAGAAAGAATGAACAAGACGTTGATGGAAAGGGCAAGAACCATGCTCAGTGGTGCCGGGTTAGGATAGGAATTCTGGGCAGAGGTGGTGGGGACTACATGTTACCTGGTCAACAGGTCACCTTCATCAGTGTTGGAGGATAAGACTCCACAAGAAGCATGGACTAGTAAGAAACCCTCTCTTTCACATCCGAGGGTATTTGGATGTGATGCATTTGTACATGTTCCAAAGGAGAAACGAACCAAGTTGGATAGTAAATTTGAAAAGTGCATCTTTATTGGGGATAAGGATGGTTTAAAGGGCTATAAGCTTTGGAATCCAGTCACACAGAAGGTTGTGTACAGTTGAGATGTGGTGTTCAGAGAGGTGAAAGATGTTATTAAACATGAAGTCCAACCAAAGGAACCTGTGAAGATAGACTTTGAACTAAAGGAGGAAGAATCAGACTCTGTAGTAGAGGAGGAATTAGAAGATGAAAAGCCACAAACTCCGGCTGTGAGAAGATTAGTTCGAGAAAGAAGGTAGCCAGAAAGGTATAGTCCATCTGCTTTTTGTTCAAATTTTTCTTTGTGTGTCACTAATGATGATCCCAGAACTGTGAAGGAAGCAGTGGATTCAGAGGATGGAAAACTCTCGAAAGAGTCCATGGTTGATGAAATGGCATCTTTACACAAAAATGAGGCTTGGGATCTCGTCGAGTTTCCGTCTAGAAGGAAACCCATTGGCGGCAAATGGGTGTTTAAAAAGAAGACAAATGCAGAAGGGAAGGTGGAGAAAGACAAAGCTCGGTTGGTAGAAAAAGGTTATTCCCAAGTGCCAGGAATTTATTTTGGTGATATTTTTTCTCATGTTGCCAAGGTAACTTCTATTAGATTACTTTTATCTGTTGTTGCTGCTTCGGATTTTGAGGTAGAACAGATGGATGTGAAGACAACACTTCTTCACAGGGATTTGGAAGAGGAAATCTACATGAAGCAACCTGAAGGCTTTGCAGTGAAGGGTAAGAATGAACTAGTATGCAAGTTAAAGAAGTCTCTGGATGGGTTAAAACAGTCACCAAGGATGTAGTATCAGGAATTTGATACATTTAGACGGCGAATTGGCTTCACCAAAAGCAAAGCAGATCACTATGTGTATTTTAAATTAATTGGTGACCGTGTTATTTATCTGGTCTTGTATGTGGATGATATGTTACTAGTTGGAAATGACAAAGAAATTATCCAGGATTTGAAGACAGAATTGTCCTCCAAATTCAACATGAAAGATCTTGGTGCCACAAACTATATTTTGGGCATGGAAATAAAAAGAGATCGGGAAAAGAGGAAGCTCTGGTTAAACTAGAGGAAGTATGTCAAGACAATACTGCAAAGGTTTAATATGCAGGATAGTAAACTGGTGAAGGTTCTTATTCCTGTAGGTGTGAGGTTATCTGCTGAACAGTGTCCCAAGACACAAGAAGAGGAAGAGGACATGTCCCGTGTTCCATATGCAAGTGCAGTCGGTAGCTTGATGTATACAATGGTATGTACTAGACCAGGCATTACACATGCAGTGGGAGTATTGAGCAGGTTTATGTCAAAACCAGGGAAGGAGCATTGGATAACAGTGAAACGGGTTTTCAGGTATTTGCATGGCACTAGTGATTATGGTTTGTGCTACCAAGGAAGACCAGGATTGAACAAAGTGTTGGGTATTTGTGGCTTTGTTGATGTAGACTGGGCTGGATATTTGGATTAGAGAAGATCTACAAGTGGGTATGTGTTTAACATATTTGGAGGTGTAGTCAGTTGGATGAGTAAGAAGCAATCCGAAGTGGCACTATCAACTACAGAGGCACAATACATGGCAACCACTCATGCAAGTAAGGAAGCAGTTTGCTTGCAGATATTGTGTTCAAGTATGGGGTTAGTACAGGGAGCTATAAGGATAGATTGTGACAGCCAAAGTGCAATTTTCTTGGCAAAGGACCCTGCTTATCATTCAAAGACAAAGCACATTGATGTTGTATCACTTTGTGAGGGATATGATAGAAGACAAAAAGTGTTGCTAGTAAAGGTGGACACTTTGAAGAATACTGCAGATGCATTGACAAAATCTGTGAGCTCTGAGAAGTTCTCTTGGTGTAGAGAAACAATGGGCGTTTCAGGGTTGGAAAAATGACAAAGCTCTCCTGTGGCCCCCTGTGGAAAGAAAACAACAAGTGGGATATTGTTGGGTTGTGTTATATTCTTTCCACGACTAACCTACCTATGGTTTTCGGTCCATGGTTTTGGACGCGATGGTTTTCGGTCCATGGTATTGGATGCTTCGGCATGTATAAATATGTATTGTAACATTGAAAGGAATATAATAAAAATCAAGCTGGTAGTCTTGGTTTTGAGATCCAGTGGGAAATCTCTGTGTATATGTGTTTTATGTGTTATGCTCTCACATTTTTATTTTTCCTGTGATTTAGAATTCGTATGCAGGTAATTTCTCTATGGGGTTAAAACCTACAGGGCCAGGTTTAAGTCTCCTACAATTTGACCGACCCTGAGGCATGAAATCTAGCTCCTGAAAGCGAGCAAATTTGTTGGATCATTAATTCATCTAATATCCCCTATATTAGACAAATTCAAAAAAATGTTTATTATTAATAAAATAAAATAAAAAAATATAAATGAGGTGGCAGGCCACCACCCCTACCACCCACAAACTACATTACAAAAATTTTATTATTAAAAGGCCGACAAGCCATGCCCTCGCCGGCCCAACCGTACCATAACCAAACAATTGTCAAACATATTATGTTTGGGGTGGGCGGGCCACCTCTGGTGGACCTGGCCGACACCCCCCAACTGCATCACTATATACACCATCAATTAATGTGGGGCTAATGGAGATTGAACCCACCCAGTCCATGTCGAGCAGCCCCCATCGAGCAGCCCCATTTACCAACCCAAAACCTTAATACCCAAATTCAATGCAATTGTGACAGTTACCATATGTGCTATTAAGAAAACTCCAACTATTATAACACCTCCTTTTTTTTATGTCACATGCTTAACCGCATGCCATTTCAAACAAAACCGTAGACTATAAATAATATATACACGTGGATTATGTGTGGAGGTGGGATTTGATCCCCCAACATCCCCTTAACAAACTGCCAAGGTTACCATTGTGCCACACGCCGATACTTGGAATACTCTGCCAACCTTTTGCATATAAACCCTAATTTTCTTAATGTGCCCAGCATGAAGGAGCCAAGAGCACAAATGAAAATCGAGGCATTTTTTTAATTAACTTTTATTGCAAGGTGGAACCATGAACCTAAGAATAACACTAGGGGAACCATTAATGGGCAAAATTCTCAAGAAGGTGAAATTTTTGCAGTGTCCAAATTGGACAAATTTTATGTCAATCTTACACCTCTCAGTGACATGAACCTGATGGTGCAATCAATTTCTTGATCTGAGCATTAGATCTTTAGATGACCTGGAGGAGGAAATCTTTAAGGAATCTAGGGGGAATCTAAAATATTCCTTAAGCCCTAGATTTTCACTTTCTCAGAATTCAGAATTTTGACAATCGACTTTGCACTATTCGATGCCACAAATCTCATGGTGCATTCGGATTTTCCATTTGCTCATTTCATTTTTCAGCCACTTTCCAAAGTGGAGTGTAGGTGTTAGCATTCAACATGTGAGCAGTCATTCCATGAGATTTGACATAGCAAGATTGATCGCACAACCAACTTCAGTATTGGCATTCATTTCTTCAGATAACCCTAGGATGTGAGGTATATGTAGTGTGTTCATGTACTTCTTTTTTCTATGAGATGCATTGTGCTGCACAGATCCTTGTTTAATGTTTGATGTGGGATCTTGTTCTCTTACTTGTTTCATGATTCCTACTTGATTATGACGTAGAATCATTGGTGGGATGTACTTGTTGTCCTGATTTGTCATGTTTTATTTGAGATCATTTTGTTGTTATGTTGATGGGATACTCATGTGTTGGCATCTGTGTTTTCACTGAGATCCCTTTTCTGCCATGTTGGTGGGATGCTTATTATAATCATCCATGAGTTTAGGTCATATGGATAGGAGTCCTTTTTGAAAGAGACTTCCTGAAGCAGAACATATCTTGGAGCCACTCCTACATGAGGGCATTTTCCTTGTATGCAAACAATGTCACCACCTATGTACATCATCACTTTTGATAGCACTTAATGCAACAACCTACACCATCTTGACACCAGGGCCCAGAGACGTAGTCCCTCTTAGACGAACTCTGTTATAAATGTCTTGTTATTTTCATGTTGCTGATGTTTTCCATGTTCCTTCTTCTTTTCAATATGCATCTATGTTCCTTTATGCTATTTTTAAATGCAATTCTAATCACATCACAAAAGTAAAAGATCTTGGTTAAATCTGAGAGTTGAGTCAACTCTAATTAATTTTGGTATCAGAGTAGTCTTTGCATTGATGTGAATTGCATGTGAACAATGGAACATGTAATGACAGAGGATGAAAAAGAAATTTACGAGACCATGCTCAAAATTTCCAAAAGGGTGGAAATAATTATGAAGCTTTACAAAAAGAGATGGAAGAAAAGGAGCAATTGCAGCTTCAGTTGTGAGCCACAGGAGAGGCCCTAGAAGAGTTGAAGCACAACAAACAAAATCTTCAAATAGAGAATATTGAATTGAAGATGCTACTACATGAAGAGAAAGAGGAAAAACAAAGTTTGCTACAATAGCTGCAAGCTAAGGATGAGGCCTTGGAAAATCTACAGCGTGACCCATGTGAGGTAAAATGTAGTTCTCCAAATTCATGTATGTTTTCTGATGATGATTTCGCTATTTTTGAAAATCATACCATAGGAATTGGCTCCAAACTATTGAAGAAAATGGTGTATGAAGTAAAAGGCTTAGGAATTAAAGGCCAAGGCATTGTCAACCCCATAAAAGTAGAAGAATTACCCCATCAAGCAGGACTTGGGTATTGTCAGAAAGGAAGTTGGGGAATCCACCAAGACAAACAATGAACCACCAACAACAGATGATGAGCAACCCTCACCAGTTCCTTCCAAATCTACAAGGAAGGTAAAAGATGTTGATTTCCTTTCAGTTTTGTCTTCACATGGTATGATTTCTATTGGAGATGTGGAGATACCAATTACAGGGACAAACATGAGGCTCCTTACCAAGATAAGATACAAGGAAGGAGAAGAAATTGGTGTTAATAACCAAGGCATAACTCAAACATTGGAGGTTGTGCAGAGACCTCAATTTGTAGGCTTGAGATACACCGAGGGAGAATGCTCAAAGGTGATATATTATTCTGAGACATTGTTGAAATTGTCAAGGAAAGAGAATGATGGGAACACATCCCCATCATCCCATGGTAGTGCCCATGGCA
This sequence comes from Pinus taeda, assembly GCA_000404065.3. Taxonomy (NCBI): domain Eukaryota; kingdom Viridiplantae; phylum Streptophyta; class Pinopsida; order Pinales; family Pinaceae; genus Pinus; species Pinus taeda. The sequence goes on along the minus strand of APFE031392763.1, from coordinate 19,162 downwards.
GGGAAAGAGCTGAGGCAAGCCCTCATTGCCATACTTACACCAAATATGGCAATGAAACTATAACCACTCTCGACATTCAAATGACCATTTCAATTATAATCATGTTGTTAAAGATGGACATAAATCAAGGCATCGAAAAACATGTACCTTTGTGGATTGCATAACCAAACATTTTCTAAGTGTTGGGAAATAATAGCAACACACAAAAGGATGAGGCGTGAAAGACCCTCTCAATAGTAGGAAAAGAAACATGTTAAGCAGACCTAGAGGAAGAACATGTATTGCAGCCATTGCAATAGAGGTGGCCTTCAAAGAGCCACTTGTTGGAGGCTCCATCCAAAGCAGCGCCTTAAAAGACAAAGTGTCAGTGCATGAACCAGGTGAAACAATTGTTCGACTAGAAAAACCACCACAAGAGGGTGACCCATTCACATTGATAAGTGAAAAATGGTTTCTAGATATGTTAGCTTGTCATGGTTGTGCTTTTGTAAATCATTTTTTTCATTTTAAAATGTAAAAGTGATGATGTGTTTTTCATCACTTGTTCAGCAACAATGATGTCTGGTCTTATTTTGTGTTGCATTTAACACTCTGAAAGTGACCTTGTGTTTCCATCACCTGTCAAAACAAAAACAGTGTTTGGACTTATTTTTGTAAATCATGTGTTGCAATGATCATGTGTTTTCCATCACTTGTTGAAGTAACAATGATATGTTGGCCTTGTTTTTGTAGCTGGGGTATTGTTCCATTTTAATGTAAACTTGACCAACGAGTATGTGTTATAAAGTTGTGGAAGGTATGGGACACTTGGGTCATTAATCGGTCATGAAAGTCAAGCATGTAATTTGAAAAACAATGTAGTACAGGTTGCAGAGGGTGTAGGTCTTGGTTCATCACTTGAGGCTCCAAAGAACAAAGGTGAATGAGATTGAAGCGAGACCTTTTCAGGACACTTGTGATGCAGACAAGGTACAGAGAAGTTGCAAATTATTTTTCATGCTTTTGGAGGACTAAAAGCTCCTCAGTGGGAAGGATTGGTCTAGGTGACTCTAGGGACACACACAGAACAAAGAGGCTTATCGAAGCTCAAAAATCAAAGTGATCAGAATGCTTTCAAACGAGGACCAGGACCTAGATCTTGTCGTCCTAATCACAACGGTGTGAATGGTTCGTCAATCCGAGCTCGTATGAGGGAGAATGAGCCAGCCAAAGTTTTGGTTAAAGTTGGACTGTGGGCTAGGTTTAAGTGTCCTACAATTTTACCAACCCCGAGGCATGAAACCAAGCTCCCAAAAGCAGGAAAAAAATTTGGATCGTTGATTTGTCTAATATCCCCTATATTAGACAAATTCAAAAAAATGTTTATTAATAATAATATAAAAAATATATATATGAGGTGGCGATCCACCATCCCTTCCAACCTGAAACTACATTACAAAAACTTAATTATTAAAAGTCCGACGAGTCATGACCCTCGCTGGCCCAACCGCAACATAACCAAACAACCATCAAACATATTATGTTTGGGGTGGGCGGGCAACCTCTAGTGGACTCAGTCCACACCCCCAACCACACCACTATATACACCATCAATTAAGGCAAGGTCAGTGGGGATTCAACGCGCCCATCCCACGTGGGTTGGCCCCCATCGGGCAGCTCCATGTACCAACCCAAAACCTTAGTACCCAAATTCAATGCAATTGTGATGGTTACCAAATGCGCTATTCAAAAAACTCCAACAATTATAATACCTCCAATTTTTTTATGTCACATGATTAACCGCATGCCATTTAAAACTAAACCGCAACTTAAAAATAATATATACATGTGAATTATGTGGAGAGGCGAGATTTGATCCCCTGACCTCCCCTTAACAAACTGCCAAAGTTTTCATTGTGCCACACACTGATGCTTGGAATACTCTACCAACCTTTTGCATATAAACCCTCCTTTTCTTAATGCACTCTACATGGAGGAGCCAAGAGCACGCACGTAGATAGAGGATTTTTTTTTAATTAATTTTTATTGCAGAGTGGAACCATGAACCTAGGAATAACATAGGTGGACCATGATTGGGAGAAATTCCTAGGAGGGTGAAATTTTTGCAGTGTCCATATTAGATAAATTTTATGTCGATCTTACACCTCTCAATTACATGAAACTAATGGTGTAGTCAGTTTATTGATCTAAGAAGCAGATCTTCAGATGACCCAGAGGAGGGTGTCTTTAAGGAATCTAGGATGAATCTAAAAGAATCCTTAAGCCCCAGATTTTCACTTTCTCAGAATTCAGAATTTTGACAGTCAACTTTGCAATATTCGACACCACAAATCTGATGGTGCATTCATATTTTCCATTTGCTCATTTCATCTTTTGGCCACTTTCCAAAGTGGAGTGCAGGTGTTAGCATTCAACGTGTGAGTAGTCATTCCATGAGATTTTACGCAACGATATTGATTGCACAACCAACTTCAACATTTTGGCATCCTTTTCTTCAGATAGCCCTAGGATGTGAGGTATATGTAGTGTGTTCATGTACTTCTTTTTGCTATGAGATGCATTGTGATGCACAGATTCCTATTTGATGTTTGATGTGGGATCTTGTTCTCTTACTTGTTTCATGATTACTGCTTTATGTGACATGGAATCATTGGTGGGATGTACTTGTTGTCATGATTCATCATGTTTTATTTGAGATCCATTTGTTGTTATGTTGATGGGATACTCATGTGTCATCATGTATGTTTGCATTGAGATCCATTTTGTGCCATGTTGGCGGGATGCTCATTATCATCATGCATGAGTTTAGGTCATACAGATAGGAGTCCTTTTTGAATGAGAGTTCCTGTAGTGGAACATCTCTTGGAGAAACTCCTGCATGAGGGCATTTTCCTTGTATGATAGCGATGTCACCACCTATGTACATCATCACTATTGATAGCACTTACACCATAGATGCCAAGGAAAGTTATAACTACTCTTGACATTCGAATGATCATTTCAATTATAATCATGTTGTTAAAGATGGACGTAAATCAAGGGATCGAAAAATATGTACCTTTTGTGGATTACATAACCATACATTTTCTAAGTGTTGGGAAAGAATAGTAGTACACAAAAGGATGAGGCGTGAAAGACCCTCTCAACAACAGTCAAAGAAACATGTTAAGTAGATTTGGAGGATGAAGATGTATTGCAGTCATTGCAACAGAGGTGACCATCAAAGAGCCACTTGTTGGAGGCTCCACCTAGAGAAGTGCCTTAAAGACAAAGCATTAGTGTATGACCTAGGTGAAACAATTGTTTGACAAGCAAAACCACCATAGGGAGGTGACCCATTCACATTGATAAGTGAAATTTAGTTTCTAGATATGTTAGCTTGTCATGGTCATGCTTTTGTAAATCATTTGTTGCATTTTAAAATGTAAAAGTGATGATGTGTTTTCCATCACTTGTTGAAGCAACAATGATATGGTGGCCTTGTTTTCATAGCTGGGGTATTGTTTCCATTTTAATGTAAAATTGACCATCAAGTATGTGTTATAAACTCGTGGTAGGTATGGCATGCTTGGGTCATTATTTGGTCATGAAAGTCAAGCATGTAAATTTCAAAACAATGTACTACAAGTTGCAAAGGGTGCATGTGTTAGCTCATTGCTTGAGGCTCCAAAGAACAAACATGAAGGAGATGGAAGCAAGACCTTTTCAGGACACTTGTGATGCATATAAGGTACAGAGAAGTTGCAGATTATTTTTCATGCTTTCGGAGGACCAAAAGCTCCTCAATGGGGAGGATTCATCTAGGTGGCTCCAGGGACACACACAGGACAAAGAGGGCTTATGGAAGCCCAAAAATCAAAGTGATGAGAATGCTTTCAAACCAGGACCAAAGCATAGATCTTGTCATCCTTATCACAACGGTGTGAACAGTTCATCAATCCAAGCTCGTATGGGGGAGAATGAGCCAATCAAAGTTTTGGTCAAAGTTGGACTATGGGCTGTTATAGACATATTTGGGCACTACAGCCCCAATCTCATATGTCTATAAACCAAGGGCTTCTAAGCCCCTAAAAGTGTTGTTTCATACCCTAAAGGAACAAGGTCAGCTGATTACATCATCACTATTATAGACATTTTTGGGCACTACAACCCCAATCATACATGTCCATAAACTAAGGGCTTCTAAGTCCCTAAAAGTGTTGCTTCACACCCTAAAAGAACAAGGTCAGCTGATTACATCATCTCCCAGAAGTTATCCACAGAAAACTACTCAGAACTGGTCAAAATTGGACCATACAGACTGCCCAGTGTAGAGGGTGTGATGCATCTCACTTGCTCAGTGTAAAAAGTGTGATGCATAGTGGAAAGCCCTTCTGTAGGGTGCGATGGGCGAGAGTAGACAAATGACAGAGACAGTTTGCAAGGTGGATGATCATGGAATCTTCCAGAAACTTCTCCTATGACACTTGCCTCTCTGAATTCGCCCAGGGATGAGTAAGAGATAATCAATATCCAAGTGGAATCAAGAAATATCAGAGAGAAGACACTAATCAAAATCCCAGAAGTTGACTCATCCCCCTACAATCATCTATATATGGATCCCTCATCCCAGAGATCCAGAGGCTGGAATCTTGTATCCCTTAAGGAAGTGTTATTGGTATGCTGGTGCAATATCATAGTGCTGGGTGATATAAGCTTTTCATGAAGTGAAGAAGGGATTTCATGCTGAGAGGATGATGCTTGGTCAAAATAATGGGTTGTAATCCTCTTTGCTATTCTTGATACTAATAAAGTTATTCAAGTTTTCCTCCACATTCTTGTATGTTTGATGATATATGCATTCGTGTGGTCAATATATGTCTGGTCCTGTATTGTTTATGATTGTAGATCTTTCTTCCTCGATAGTACTATGCTACTTTGATTCCACAGGTGCTCTTTGAAGCTGGGTAGATGAAGGAGGAGTGGAAAAGATCTGTCAGAAGGGAGAGGAACCAAGCACAAGACTGAGGTTGGTGTCCTTTGTTCCCCTCTTATCTACTTCTCATAAAGGAAAGCGAAAGTAGTTTTAGTTTGTTTGCTTCTAAGATAGCTACCAGTCTTAGTGGGACTAGCAGCTCTGAGTGGACACTAGATTTCCTGATAAAAAAATGGTGACTCCACTGGGGAAGCGAATAGATTGTTTGCCTGTCTATATTTGTTTGTTTTATAAACTTACAAACGGAGCCTGAAGTCAAGCCAGCTAGCCTTCGAACTGCATTTACTATGCAAGTGCAAAGTAGATCAATGCTGCTTTAGTCTATCTATGGGTTTTGTTTATAAATTGAACAATCGATTCGCAAACATTCTAATTGCCCTAGTGGTGGCTCTAGTAACCTCATTAGATCAGCCCCTGTGATTTATATTTACTAAACATCACTTGCTTGGCCTAAATGCCTGAACTGAGCTGCAAACTGTGACCAAGAACCAAGTTGAAGTCTCATCCTTAGACCATAACACCTTCTACTCTTAGGAATCTGGATGCATCGCACCTCTCGTGTGCAGTAGGTGCGCTGCATCACACTTTCCCTGTGTTACAGGTGCGTTGATCAGACAAGATCTCTTCTGCTTCTATGTTTTGGGTTTTTGTTCACTCTCTTCAACTTTATTCTAGAGTTTTGCTATCTGTGATCAGTACACCTCTGTAGAAACCCCTTCCTTTCCATCATTCTACCTCCATTGTGCGAAGAACTGTGAATTTTTTTGTGTATTGTGTGCCATTTTCAGTTCTCTTTTACAAAGAAGTAGTGTAATCAAATTGTTGTCTTTTGATTTGGAAGTGTCGCAAGTGTCGTTTTCAGTCAAAGAAAATAATCCTATTGTTCCTGATGGTTGATTATACTATTACTCTTGTATTTTATTTGAATTAGTAGTTTTTCGAGTGTCGAAAGCAGTTTTCAATTCGAAATCGCAAAGTGTCATCATTATCTTCCTTTCGTATTTTGAAGAAAAATTGTTAGTATTGTCGCTTTGAAAAGATAATTCAGATTTGTACTTAGCATTCTTCTTGTCATTCACACATTAAGAAGGCTGAAAAAAATACATGCATGTGCATTTGCATTTAGACTTCTTGTTGGTTTGATTTAGGACAGTGCATTTAGTGTGTGCTTTGTGCTCTATGTTGAAAGAATATCGTCTCTCTTTCCTTAGTAGCCAGGATTTTCATTGTAAAAAGAAGATTAAACGATTATTTATCATCTTAGATTGCATTTTAGGAATTATATATCTACATAACAAGGTGAACCTTAAAGGAAAATTTATTAAACAAGATCAACTGTAAAATAAATTCAATGAACATAAAAATGCTTTGGAACCTAATGCACAACATTCAGAAGTCTAGACTAGAGACGTATTCCGGCGTCGTAAAGCCTGGTAACTATCGCTTTCATTGTTGGTTGGGTGATTCCTTGTCTTTGAGATGACAAGTGCTAGTACATACTTGTGCTCCCATGTACCATCGAGTATATATTGGGAGACCACAATAAGCTATATCCTTTATCCTTAGGAAGCTGTGTCTGCCGCCCTATTGATCGCAATGCACTGAACACAGCATTCGGGAAGATTGACTGTCGTACCGTAAAAATTATTCTGTAGTTTTGCGATTGGTTTGGTAATCCCTTTGTCTAGACTTCCAGAGTAGTCTCTTTCGTTCCTTTTCAGACTCCTTAAAGGAAAAGGTCCATATGAGCACTTGTCACTTCAGCCTCATTAAAAATCGAAGGCGACTAGAGTCATCTTTTGTTTTTTATCGACTCTTAAAAATTGAAAAAACAAGTTGTGTCAAAGTGTCTAAAATTTATTTTAATCAGAATAATACCACTATTCCCACATTGGTCTTAGGTTAAGGAAAATGGAGTCCACCAACCAGGGATTTCCCCTTGAAGGAAATCCTAGTCCATTCTCCTCTTGGGGAGACGTTGGCACACCTCATATGGCCACATTGTCACATCCAGGATTGATGATTGGCTTGCCAATATGGCTCTTCTCGACCTCCGTCATTCAGAACATCATGATTCCTGAGCAATCAAGTCAGCAACTAGATGATACTAGAGTTACCCCCCAACCTTCTACTTCGTCCATTTCTCCCTCTCCTCCTTCCTCTTTGCCTGATGAAGCTGGTAAAGATGAAAATCAAGTAACTAAGAAGGAGAAGAAGGGAAGGAGAATAAAGAAAATAAGAAGAAGGAGCCAAAGGCAAAAAGGGGAAACCGTGCATCGTCTAGCGAAAATCCACACACTGCACCATCCAAGCCTAAATCTCCATGTGTCATTTGCAAAGGAGACCACTATAATCGAGATTGTCCTTGCATCCCTCAGATCTTAAGGGACTAGTCTCCTCGTTTGCACAATCTGGTGTCATCAACCTCTAATCGCGTTGAAAGTACACCGTCAACTAGTGAAAGCGAAGTATCTAGACGGAAAAGGAAATGTAAATTTCCTTGTAAACTGTGTGAAGGTGATCACGTCATCCACCATTATCCCTTCCTAGAAGAAGCTAAAAGAGTTTTGGATAACCGTCCTGCTTCACCGCTACGGCTTCCTCCTGGATATAAGAAACTCTTGCCGATTCCATCACTGGCTGAAAATCCGACTGACACGCCATTGTGGTCAGTCAAAGTGTCTATCATTGAAGATAAACCCTTTGAATCCACACCAGAAGAAAGTCAAAAGGTCGAGGCAGCAGTTGACCCGGTCTTGCCTTCAGAAGGTCCATCTTTAGATGATACAGTCACTGAAGAGAATGAGAACGACATTGTTCAAATTCTTTTCATAAACATAGACTTCGATGAACATGGGGGCAATCTACCCATTCCTTTACCGCAGGAAGGAAGTTCGTCAGAGTCATATCCGGTCGTCTATTCGGTCCCACCTCCAAGCAACCTAGTAGTTTCCATTGATTGGAATCTACTAGGCAGACCCCATTTACCATCTAATGTACCATTCCAAATCATTGTACAAGATTACAGAATGGTCATGGTCGGTACCATCATAGATGAAGGGGCTTCCGTGAGTATCCTTTGCTCAACTGCTTGGAAAGCGCTTGGTTCGCCATCACTTCTGCCCGAGATGAGAAATCTAACAGGATTCAACAAAGGCACCAGTCAACCGTTAGGGATCCTTCCAAATGTGCCTATTACTTTGAGAAGGAAAATTGTTTATATGAATGTAATGGTAGTCCAAGGACCTCTAGACTATAATCTACTCCTTGGGTGTGACTATATTTTTAGCATGGGAGCCATTGTCCCCTCACTCTTTAGAGTAATGTATTTTTTTGCATGAAGGTCGAGTGGTCCAGCTTGTAGACCAGCTTTCGTTCCCTGGCTCACACATAGCTAATAGTAAAATGCCATCCCTAAATGGTCTTTTCACGGAAGGAATGTCTCATCAATCTCCAGTCTGTCCACATGAAGAATAGGAGTAATTCGGGAGGGCATGACTGAAACCCAGGGGGCATGCACCCTGGCCTGTTCCGGCAGGAAAACTCTTGCCATATATTAGGTTTCTGAAAAGGATATATGACTAGTCTGATACCCATCCGTATAGGAAGAGGGAATTAGACTAGAATAATATACCTCTGTTAGAAGGTAGGCCTTTCCCGATAGAACAAATGTTTTGTCTGAAAATTGAAGGGTAACCTCTATAGTTATTAATGGGGGCATGCAAACCTTTTGCGAGCAATTGAAGAGAAACCTCTATAGTTATGATGGCTTCAACTGCTTAAATTGGGTGAGTGGTCGAATCGACCGTTTGCCTTCGCAGGGGCCAAATGGCACTAGTAAAGTAAAGGAAAATTTTCCTACCTGACCTTAGTAGTTAAGAAACCACTAGGACGGTAGTTGGTCATTCCTAGTTTGCATGCGAAAGGATACGGAGCAAAGCTTTGAAAGGTGCAAGCTCCATAAAAAATGGAATCTATCGATGAGATGTCTTTATTATATGACTAGCACAAGCAGTTTTTATGTGAAGTTCAAGCTCGTTAAAAATTAAACCTAAGCAATGAGCAAATGCTTTCCCCAGAGTTTAAGATCATTAACAAATGAACCAATCTCTAGTAAATAACTAGTGTGAATGCATTATCATCATCTTTTGAGCCTTGGTCGTGTTCTCATCATCACCTCCACTCTGGTTTAGTCGATCATACACCTCCATTTGATTGTTTACCCTTTTGAGGAACATCTGCAACGAGTGATATTGTTATCCATCCTTGTGACACTACCGTGATTGGAAAATTGCAAACCTTACCTGGAATCATCTGTTACCTAAAATTATCACTCGTTCCTCAAAAACAAGTCTCCTTTAAGATCTTTTCACCTAACTCGTAAAATATGAAAAGATTGCCGAGTGATTGGCCTCTTCAGCTCATTAAAGCTACCGGAAGTGTTATCCCTCCTCTAGATTTTAATCTTTTGGACTTGAGGGATTATTACACAAAAAGATCGAGTGCTTGTTTTGTTCGGCTCGTTAAAACTATCGAAATTTCATCCCTTTCGTATTATTTTATACTTTTTCAGACTTAAGGGATTATATGATGAAAACGGATTATTGAAGTTTCCTTTTCATCCCTTTTCAGACTCTCTAAAATTGAAAAAGGACTGAGTTATCATTATCGTTAAACTCACTAAAATCAATAGCAGCAAACTTGTCTAAATGGATGAGAATGAGTTTCACTGTCACTAGGCTCGTTAAAACATAGCAACGGGTTCTTCCGAAGGGAGGATTATAGAACAAGCATATGTTATCCTCCTCAAGCTTGATAAAAATAAGAGGTACTAGTTAGTAATGACTAGGGAAAATTTGGAAGAAAACGTGAAGAAAATTTATTGGTAGCAAGTCGCTCTTGAACATGACACTTTCACTCCATGTCTGAGTCGGGTTGGGTTATTCCGTTCAAGGGTCATATCACCATTGGTCCATCGTACCATCCATCTTTGGGGTTAACGCTACCAATCCATTTCAGTGTTGTCGATATGTTCAAGAGAAGTCACTCAGAGAATTCACCAGTGTCTCATCCGTTGTAATACATTCACGCTCCATTATTTCATCGCCGCCACCCTAAACCTTGTATCATCAGATCATTTTCACCTCCAAAATCATTTGCTCTGTTCCATGTCATAGGTGTGGGATCCATTAAGGCCCTCCTACGACGGGTTGCTTCTTGTCAACATCAGCTCATTATCCAAGAAGTCGACCTAGGAACAACCCTTTCAGTACTTTGAAGCTTGCATGCCTCAATGGCAAGTTTCTCACTT
>APFE031392759.1:0-14090 GCA_000404065.3 Pinus taeda | reverse complement strand
AGAAATAGTTTAAAAAATACAAATTAATAACAAATATAGAGAAAATAATAACAGATATATTCATCTATATTTGTTATTAGTATTATAAAGTTAATTTTCTTAAATGATGAATTAGTTGATTTTGATCAACTTTTAAATGAGATAAGGATTATTACGATGAAAGGGAATTAATAAATCAAAAAGAATTTTCTTATTTTATAGTTAATAGTCAAAATATAACTAGAAAAATAAAGAGGCTAAGCATTAAAACAAGATATAAAAATTTTTATATTAAAGGATTGAAAGAAGTTGAGGATTAATTTAAACTTTGTTGATGTAAAATATATATATTCATTGTTATTAGTTAGACAAAGTTAAGAAATAAGAGTTCTTTAAAATAACAATTTATATTTATTTATTAAAACATTAATAGATAAAAGAAAGGAAAGGAACAAAAAAGGAAAAGAGAGTAATAGGATGCACTTGGAATGGGGAGACGCTAATCAGGGCAGGGTCAAGAGTCATTGGGTGAGACGGTGGATGACGGGTTTCCAGGATTGGTTGAACTTGTAACCATCCTCCCTATTAAAGTTATTAGGGTTCTTCTCGATTTCGAGAACTTCTCGAATAATACGAAAGTTGTAGAATGGTACAGAGGCTAGAATGGTACAGAGACTTATATGAGTGTTCAACGATGACAGATTTTGAAAGACAGTTATGGTTGGTGTCAACTATGTGCTCCTTGAGGCGGGCTTTGAAATGACAACTCGTTTGACCAATGTAAGATTTACCGCAAGAACAAGGAATTTTACAGACTTCTGATCCTAGCATGGGATATGATGTCTTTGGCCGATCAGAACAATTGCTTCAGGGTTTTGTGGGGTTTAAATATGGTTTTTATGCTTTTCTTAGCCAAAATCTTAGCAATAAGATTAGTGGTCCCTTATTGTAAGGAAAGGTGACTTGGCCACAAGAGGAAGAGGGGTCCGAATTTTTGTGTTTAGGGTTAGTAAGACCTTGGAGAGATTTATATAGTGATGTGCGGTGAGGCGGCTAAGTTCGTTGGGTGAAACGCACGAGGTCAGGGTTCAAATCACATTGAGTATATTGTCCTGCTATGGTGTGCGGCTCAAGGAGTAGACTCCCCACTAGCTGGAGTCTCGACTCTTGCCAAAATCATAAGAAATTAGTATATCTTCTTGCAAGTTGTTGGATGTACTCTTGGTGTTATAGTGGCAGTGACGAGAATTGATCCTGGGTCTTCCTTAGATTAGCTCTGGCAGTTATCGATTCACCGCGTTGTTACAAAAAAAAAACTAGAGAACTTTAAAGAATTGAGCAGAGGAATAGACATTGGCTTTGAAAGCATTGACTAGATGGGATTTTCAGCTGAAAGCAACTGGGGAGCAGAGATTTTTAAAGCTCTGGAGAAGAGGGTTTTGAGAACACCAGACTTTTGGTAAGGGTGGTGATGAGAAAAGGCATGGAAATAACAATCAGTATGAGTCTGTTTTCTATAGACTTGATATGATAAGAAGCTATTGGGGAGGCGAGTAACAAGGACATCGAAGAAAGGAAGGGATTTATTGGATTTGATTTCCATAGTGAACTGGATATAAGGGGAAACGTTATTAAGATGGGAATGAAAGGCATCAAGCGCAGGGCATCTGTGTTGCCAAATGACAAAGGTGTCATCAACAAACCAGAACTAGCATTTAGTTTGAGATGCCATGAATAGAGAGCTTTGGTTTCAAAGTGTTCCATAATGATGTTAGCCACTACTAGAGACATGGGGAGCCCATTGTTGTACCTTCAATGTATTCATAGATGGCACCTTTAAAAGAAAAGAAGGCGGAGTTGAGGCAAATTTGGATCAGGTTTGGATCAAGTTTAGGGTTGCCGGGTCAACTAACTAGGAGATCGCTTTTAGAGCTTCGGGGAGAGGGATATTTGGTGGAAAGGGAAACGACGTCAAAACCAACCAACAAGTCATTCTCATCAATTAAGATGGTTTTGGTATTCTCAATGAAATCAACAAAATCCTTGATGTAAGAGGAAGTGGAGCCCACAAATTGTTGCAAGTTGGTGGCTTGATAACGGCTCAACGAGTGGGTGGGAGCTCCAATGGCACTAACAATGGGATGAAGGTGAATATCTTGCTTATGCATTTTCAGTTGATCATAAATTTTAGGAGTTTGGAGGACATGGGGAATGAGCTTGCGTTGAATGGACACAAGTATAGAAGAGGACTTTATGACCTTGGTGACCAACTGAGAAATGGCATTCAAGGGGTTCTTAGGAAGGATTTTATAAGAAGAAGAAGACAAGAGTTTTGTCATCTTAGAATCATAATCTACAATGTTCATGATAACCGTAGGATTCTGTTGATTTCATCAAGACCAAAACCATCATGATTGATGAGAATGACTTGTTGGTCAGTTTTGACATTGTTTCCCTTTTCACCAAGATCCCTGTCCTTGAAGCTCTAAACTTGATCTCCCAGTTAGTTGACCCGGAAACCCTAAACTTGATCCAAATTTGCCTCAAACTCAACCTTCTTTTCTTTTAAAGGCACCATCTATGAATATACTAAAGGTACAACAATGGGCTCCCCGCTATCTCTAGTAGTGGCTAACATCTTTATGGAACACTTTGAAACCAAAGCTCTCAAATTTTGGCATCTCAAACCCAAATGTTGGTTCCGATTTGTTGACGACACATGTCATTTGGCAACACGGATGCCCTATGTTTGATGCCTTTCATTCCCATCTTAATAGCATTCCCCCTTATATCTAGTGCACTATTGATATCGAATCCAACAAATCCCTTCCTTTCTTCGATGTCCTTGCTACCCGCCTCCCCAATGGCTCCCTCTCACATGAAGTCTATAAAAAACAGAGTCACACTGACTGTTATCTCCACACCCTTTCTCATCACCACCCATCCCAAAAGTCTGGTGTTCTCAAAACCCTCTTCTCCAGAGCTTTAAAAATCTCCACTCTCGGGTTTCTTTGAGTTGAAAAATCCATCTAGTCAAGGCTTTCAAAGCCAATGGCTATTCCTCTGCTCAAATCTTTAATGCTCTCCAGCCTCCTACTAACCCTAAACCCAAAAATTCAAACCCCTCTCCCTCTACCCTCCCTTTCGTTAAAGGGACCATTGATCTTATTGCTAAGAATTTGGCTAAGAACAACATAAAAACCATATTTAAGCCCCACAAAACCCTCAAGCAATTGTTCCAATTGGCCACAGACATATCAGATCCCATGTTAGGATCAGGGTTTATAAAATTCCTTGTTCTTGTGGTGAATCTTAACATTGGTCAACTGGATCGTCTTTCCAAAGCCCGCCTCAAGGAGCACATAGTTGACACAAACCATAACCGTCTTTCAAACTCTGTCATCGTTGAACACTCATATAAGTCCAAGCACTTAATTTATTTCAATCAATCAAAAATCGCAATCTCTGCATCATTCTACAACTCTCATATTATTCGAGAAGCCCTCGAAATTGAAAAGAATCCTAATAACTTTAATAGGGAGGATGGTTACATGCTCAACCAATCCTGGAAACTCGTCATCCACCATCTCACTCGATGATTCTTGACCTTGACCTGATTACCATCTCCCCCTTCCGAGTGCCGCTTATTACCCTGTTTTCCCTTTTTTATTCTTTCCTTTCTTTTATCTATTAATGTTTTAATAATAAATTAAAACTGTCATCTTAAAGAACTCTTAGTTTCTTAAATTTACTAACTAATAACAAAATATATATATATATATATATATATACTACATCAACAAAGTTTAATATTAATCCTTAACTCCTTTTAATCCTTCCAAAATAATAATAATAATAAATAAATTCTATTTCTTCTTTAATCTTAGCCTCTCTATTTTTATAGTTATGATTTTTTACTATTAACTATAAAATAAGGAAAATCTTTTGATTTATTAATTCCCTTTACATCTTAACATTCCATATTCATCTAAAAGTTAATCAAACTCAACTTAAATTGTCATTTAGCAAAATCTAATTTGTGTTATTCATAATAATCCTATTTCATTTAAAATGTTGATAAATTCAACTAATTTTGTCATTTAGCAAAATTAAACTTTATGATATTCAATAACAAATATAGATGAAATATATTTGTATATTATTTTATTTAATGGTAGTTATTAATTTTTAATTTTTCAATAATTTTTAATTTTCAGACTAATTTTTAAATTTCAAAAAAAATCCTAATTCAAAATTAAAAATCTAATTCGTATTTCTACTATTTCATTTCTCCATTAAATCAAATTTGTTAATTTTTTCAAAATTAATAAATCCTAATTTAATCATTATTTTTTCAAAAAATGAAGTTGGCCAAATATTATTTATTGATTTTTAAATTTTGAGAGTTAATCCAACTAATACATGGTTCCTTTTTTTCCTATTAAAAAGCTCTCCAGCACTAGTTTACTCACAAAACTCTCTTTGTTCCGTGATGATGGATAGAATTACCATCCTAAACATTAGACGGATCACACATATTACACAATGCTATTCCAGAAATCTCAAACAACATGAATAACTGTGAAGTCTTCCATCACTCATGATACACAGTGTTTCCATTTTTCCAAAAGAAAAAACAGATTGAAAATGATCTTCCCTGGTTGTTCGCACCTCACACCTCACATATTGGAGCCCTTGGGAACAATGTCCGGAAAAAATAGATTGAAAAAAAAAATTCTAAAGATCTTCCCTGGTTGTTGGCACCTCACATATTGGAGCCCTTGAGAACAATGTCCATGACTGGCTTTGTTTCTTCCAAAGTGGAATAGAAAACAAAGCGATTCTACAGTACTCTAATTAAATACGTATTAACACACAGGGCTGAAAGCAAATAACGAAAAGAAAATAATTAAATACGTATTAACACACAGGGCTGAAAGCAAATAATGAAAAGAAAATAATTAACTTGCAATAACATAAATATATAGTGACAAAAGCACAATGCCACACTTCGAGTGGGCCCGGTTAAAGCTCGGTCTTTGTGGAAGCTCTAGGAAATGTAGTAGTCTATAACGCGACTTTTTGAAAGGTTTTCCAGCAGATTTTTCTGGTCAAAATCCGACAGCAATTCATTGGAATCCTAAGTTTGATAGCTAGTTTCTGCACAATCAATGGCTCCCAGGGGTTTTCCAGGGCGCTGAATCCAAATATACAGTTAAAAAACCATTTTAACTGCTACAAATCAAGATTTAACCTCATTTCTTCCGCCGGATTCCGTCACTGGAATCTCCAAAAAGTCGCATTATAGACAACTCCCTAGGAAATAGCAGTGGTCTATAACGCGACTTTTTGAAAGCTTTTTTGATGGGTTTTTCCGGTCAAAATCCGGCAGCAATTTATTCGAATCACAAATTTGAGAGCTAGTTTTTGCACAATCAAAGCGTCCCAGGGGTTATTCAGGGTGCTGAATCCAAATATGCAGTTAAAAACCCATTTTAACTGCAACAAATCAAGATTTAACCTCAATTTCTTCCGCCGGATTCCATCACCGGAATCTCCAAAAAGTCACATTATAAACAACTCCCTAGGAAATATAACGAGCAGCTTATATTAAATGCCCCTATTTTGCATACACCAATACCAACCAACCTCGCCTAAAAGGATCATCACGCACACACATACATATAAAGAAGGGGTTTACTGAATTCATAAATGGAGTTGCAGAAACCCTTAGATTTAGATTTTGATTACAGTTCAAACAGTTACAAGTACGATTAACTCTATTTATTGAGCAGTTCCATAAGTTGATACTTGGCTTGGCTTGGTCCTTAGCCGACCAGGTTGTTGGGATCCCTCGTACTAGTTGGTTGGTCCCATTCCAACTTGCAAGTCGTGTTTTAATTCCAACTATTGTAAGCTTCGAGGATAACATTCAACATTTAAACTAAGAGCTGCTCCGAACAACTATTTGGCTGAGCAAGCAAGTGGTTCCCTGCACGTTGATGCATGTTCATCACTGCTATCCTCGTAGCCCGTTCAGGAGATTCCCATCAACCGAACTCTCATTAGCACCTTGGCAATATTGTGCCAGGCAGAAAAGACTCCTGCTTTCTCTGTGGGTTTGCCACTTGCACCAGCGTATTCGTATTACTAAAGCTGGGCACCACTGTAGCTATTTTGCCATGGGAGTTATGTTTATGTCTACAGCAAATCTGAGTCTTGTGTTGACCTGTAATTACTAATCAACCTGAAGATAATCATCTTTGCAACGCTTATGTTAGGAGATTTTTTAAGCAATTGTAACATGTAAAGTACAACAATATACCTTTGAAGAAAATTCATAACAAGTGTAACAAGTGAGTCTTATGTACAATAAAAGAGGGTGAATAAGTTCATATTGGAGCAAAATGGGGTGTTCTCTATAACAAAAGGGTGACAAAAAGGAGGTTCAACAGTTCTCCTCGAGGATCTTGAGGCCTCCACTACTCGTTTAAGATTATTTTAAATAAAATCATAGAAACTAAGAAAGAATTCAGTAGGGAGGCCATTTGGCCTAGGAATTTTGTCCTTCTGGAACCCTTGAAGAGTTTTGAGAAGCTCTTCTTTCCATCTCTGCCATAAAGGTTCAACAGTTCTCCTCGAGGATCTTGAGGCCTCCACTACTCTTTTAAGATCATTTTAAATAAAATCATAGCAACTAAGAAAGAATTCAATAGAGAAGCCATTTGGCCTAGGAATTTTGTCCTTCTGGAACCTTTGAAGAGTTTTGGGAAGCTCTTCTTTCCCATCTCTGCCATAAGGGATCGATTATCCTTTGATTCAACAAATCTAGGAAAGAAGCTACATAAGTGGATGATAGCATCAATGGTAGCTCAAGAGTCCTCGGTCATCTTTGACTAAAGTTTAAAAATACTTCGATCAAACAACAATATCAAGGAAAGTCGTGGCCCATGAACCATCCTCTTTTGTAATCTTCATAGAGTTAATGTTCTTTCTACAATTGGCATATCTATGGAAGAATTTTGAGTTCTCAACTCCTACTTGAAACTAGATTGCTTGCTTTTCAAACGCCATTCTTTCTCTTTATCCAACAGTATTTTCCTTTTCTTGCTTTTCAAGTTGACTTAGCTCAGATTTTGAGCTTCTGAAAAAAAGCCCAAAAACCTCATTGGATAGGCTGGATGCTAGAACATCTTCCACGTTTCTTAGGATTCTATCGTATTTTTCCTTTTTCTCCTTCAACCAACCATTGGATTGCCCTTTGCTTGATCTTTTTAATATTTTGGTGGAATTGGATGGGCACTGATTCGTTAAGAGAATCATCAAAGGGCTTTTAGGAATCCTTTACTTTGGATTCTATCCTATTTTTCCTTTTGTTCCTTCAACCAATGGATTGCCCTTTGCTTGATCTTTTTAAGATTTTGGTGGAATTGGATGGGCACTGATTCGTTGTGAGAATCATCAAAGGGCATTTAGGAATCCTTTATTTTTGGGTAAAATCTGCTTCACTTATTTTAATCCATGGGAATTGGCAATTCGTTGGAGTGGTCTAGGCTAGGCCCGTAGGTTTTGGGATCAAACCTACGGGCTGCCACTATAACCCAAGCTCTTCCTTAAGCCACTCAGGTTCAACATGCATGGGCTTGGTGGCTTTCCTTGAGCAGGGGGGCCACCTCCAGTATCATCACATTGTGATCGGAGACTGACCCATTGATGGGTTCTGAGAGCCTCTTCAAGAAAATCCTTCTGAAACTAGAAAACAATCCAATCTCTTTACTATTCTTGCCTCACTAGTCCTATTGGTCCAAGCTACGTTGAGATTGTCAAGCTCTATGTCCAGGAGCCCTACCCTTTCAAATTTTCTTATGAAGTTAGATAGATTGTCCACTTGAGCTGCTGGCCCGTAGATCTCTGAAGTACCATAGTCAAGTTCCAAATTAATAATATTGTTCATTTCAATGGATTCAGGGTGAATCAATGAATAAAGTGTAATTTGGGCTCAAAATAGCGGAGTCAAGGGTAAATCAATGAAATAAGAACTCAACTTCTGGGTTTGTGCCAAATTCAATGTAACTGGGTCCAACGTGCTGCGTTGAATTTAAACTGATCATTTTCTGCCAAAATCACATGGGCCTAATTTCATAAACTTTTAGATCAAATTGGATGGATTTGATTTTAAGATCCGGCTAATATGATTGTACCTAATTTCATAAATTCATGGCTGAATCAATGGATTTGGAGATAATTACATGTAAACCTGAAATGATGCAGTGCACCCTCAACTTGATGAAATAGAGACCTATATATACGGGATAGAGGCTAATTCTGCATTTGGTGTCATTCCCATTTGCTTGATGTTACTTGGGGTTTTTTCATTAAGTTCTTTGTGCAATAAATAAGAACAACCTCAATAAGTAAAAATAACAGCACACTCCAACTGGTTGAGGCTGTATCCTTTCAAGACATATACACAAATGGCATTTAACTTCATCGAGACCTAACATGTATCAAATTGTAAGTTACCTTTAAATATATTTGGTACATTAATGCCTCTTGACAACTACTGAATTTACTACTTGTATTCTCCTCCCAGCTCCTGCGTCTTCAGCATACCTCCAACTCCTGCTGCAGTATAGAGTGGCACACTCAAAAATCGAAAGATCAGCTTCCTATAATTTCACCCACACATGAACAGAGAACAAATACATCAATTAAGAAAATAAATATGTAATTTAAGGGTGTTTTAAGAAGATATTACCAAAGGCTAAAATTTTTAAAGACGTTTATATAAACACATCAGATATCTGAAAGTTATCCCACTTGATAGCTACTTCAAACAATTGCTCAGTCAAGAGCAATTTCACGAAGAGATGGCTAATGTCTATTATTTTGTAAAGCCCAACGTCATGTGCAACATAAACAGATGCAACTGACAACAGCAATAGGGCACTGTCAAGGCACAAGACTGCCATGGTTATTTGGCTCACAGTTCATTCATCAATTATGCAACTAACACTTATTTGAAAAAGAACAATTTACATTCAATTCACATCCCAAAATGCACACAATTTAGTTTCAAACCATATTAAAAAATGCACAATTTAGTTTCAAATTGTTCCCCCCTACCCAACAGAAAAAGACACAGAAAGTGGTGCTGCGAAGTTGCATTAAACTAAACTTGCAACATGAAGTATGAACATCAGAACTATAGAATGATATTCTGGAAAAAATGACCAAGACTGCTTATTCGCTTGAAGAGCCTAGACGTCATGGACATGACTTTAACTTTTCGTGGATTCCCTACATAGCATTAGGACTTCAATTCGGTGTACTTGCTCCAAGACATGCACAAATAATTTAGTATATTCCATAGGAAAGCACGACCTAGAGTTCACTAATACTTCCGTTACACGAACAATTTTAACTAGTTATGATTGGCATTTCCAATTCTCAATTGGACACACCCTGTGCAAGAAATATTATGAATAGAACACTAACTTTCTAACCACAAACACACTTAAAAAGCAAGCTCTCATAGGAATGATCAATCACATCAGCAGAGAAGTGAAATCTGATCTATCAAACGTCTGTGATATGACTTGAATCTCTAACTTTTCTTCCATTGGATCTTTCATCCTACTTTATTCACTGCAGATATGAATGTTAATCCTTTAGGCTTACTGCAACAACAGAGGCCAATGGATATCTTACGGTGTCAGTGATGGCACAGTAAATGCAATAGAAATTGAATGAATGCTTCATGGATTTCCTACAGGCCAATGGATATCTTACGGTGTCAGTGATGGCACAGTAAATGCAATAGAAATTGAATGAATGCTTCATGGATTTCCTACATAGCATTAGGACTTCAATTCGTTGTACCTATTCCAAGATATGCACAAAATTTAAGTACATTCCATAAGAAAACACAATTTAGCGTCCACTAGTACTTTGTTACATGAATAATTTTAAATAAATCATGATTGGCATCTCCAATTCTCAGTTGACACACCCTACACATGAAATATTATGAACAGAGCACTAATCTTCTTAACCACAGACACACTTAAAAGCAAGCTCTCATAGCAATGATCAATCACACCTGCAGAAAGTCAATTTGCTTTATAGTTTAATCAGATGCGAGATCCGATCAATCAAACGACTGTGATATGCTCTGAATCTTCTACCTCTCTTCCTTTGAACCTTTCATCCTAGTTTATTCACTGCAGATATGAATGTTAATCCTTTAGGTTTACTGCACCAACATAGGCCATTGCATATCTTACACACATTTACTCTGTTGATGTCAGTGATGGCACAGTAAATGAAATAGCAACGACGAACGCTTCCATCCAATTGCTAAAACTCGCATATTGTGTCCGAAACTCAGGACCTTCCAACCTAAACTAGTTCTAATCAGAAAGGCGGAAACCGGGAAAAAGTGAAGCCACAAATCCAATAACAACCATCTGAACCTCCTTCGTGAAACCCTGCCAATTAAGGTTGTGTCTTTCTTGTGCCTGGCCAACCTGGCTTGTATCATTATGCTGGTCCTGGCCAGTATGAGCTGGTATCATAGCACGCCGTGCACTATGGGTCAACCATCTTAAAACAGGGGCAAAAGCTCCGATTTGATATCTGCATCCTTAAACCAGAATCTCCAGCTTAATAAATAAAAAACAAAAGGATCACTAATAGCTTAATAACAAAGGTCTTGCTGACCTCAATGTCTTTATTTTAAAATCCTTATAAAAATTCACCCAGTGCTGTTATAGGTAGATGCCAATTCGTGTCTTCATGGCAGTAACAATTTTTACCCCCATAAAGTTGATGTAAATGTATTCGTCATGCAATGAATTCCGATGCATATAAAAGCAACTGAAGATGAAGATGCCACTTACAAATAAACTAGATTTGCAATGTTCAAGAACATCATAAGACGCAGCCTGTCCTTTGATCCAGTCTTGTTGAAAACAAAAACCACCAGAACAAGTTTCAACATGAGTAGCAACCCTAATTGAAAACCAATAATCAATCTCAGAAATCTCTGCCGTTGGTGGTGCTCTTGTCTTCGTCCCTGTGCATCCCCATTAGGGGGTCCATGACGCTGATGTGCTTCGTTAGCAGCAGGAGCATTTTGAGGAGCTGGCCCGGCTCTTTGGGTGGTCACTTGCACAGTAGAAACTGCACCACTGGCCAGAAAAAACACCAATTTATGAAGAAGAAATTCCATTAGTTTCACATCTCAATCAAGCTCTTTGTTTCAAGTGGAGATATCAAAAGCCAAGGGGCAATAACATGGAGAGTCAAAGTGTGCCAGGAAATTTTATGGAAGAAATTCTGAACCACAAATCTTTTACCAAAAATATCCCCTCGCTAACCCTTATAAGATTAGGACCTTACTACCCTAAGCTATGCGAAGGTAAGACCAGGACCTTGCTTACTTTCGTTAGAAAGTAAAACTGGGGACCCTGGTGGAGAGCTGGCTAGGATAGCTATTTACCTGAGTTAGACAAGTTGGCCATGTAAGGTCTTAATAAGGGTGGGTCAGAGCTGGGTTTAGGGGCGAACCCACCCGACTGGTAGATGCCAGAAACACATCCCCTCCATTAAAAGAGTCAAACAAAATCATTTTTGCTGGAAGCTGTGGGGTTTTGAATCCAAAAACGAATTAACCAAACCCTACAATGCAGAAACATCACATTGCATCAAAATTTCATTAAATTCAAGCTGAATTTTTCACATTAGAATCACTGGCGAAGAAATACCTGGAGGAGGGCACGGTGTAAGCAATGGGAATAAGTCCACTAAGGTAGAAATCTGGCATTGCCCCCATGAAAGGAAGAACCTGACACTGTACAGCATATATCCCTCCACTTGGCTGTTGGACTGTTAAAACCCATGCAGGGTACACGTACCCAAATACTGGAGGGCCACACCAATTAGGGAACATTGGTAAATTAGTGTTCATCTGAAACACACATACATATCTAGAGTAAGATTTAGCAATCACTATGATTTCTATAGCCAAAACGCGGGTATAAATACAGCAGTAGAAAAAGCCCGCAGTCATACCACTGGTTCCCGAGTTAAAGAGGAGGCGTTCTCGGACTCGGACGCTTGAACAGGATTCGCCATTTCACAAATTACAGCGATTCTCTGCTTCGAAATCACAAAACAAATTGTATTTATTCTTTAACCAAATGTTTTAATTGTTGGGTCTCAAATAGAGGAATCCAACGCCCTCTAATGGCTACCTGGATTTTAGTAAAGACGATCAAAACTAAAAGTGTCACTTCTTCCTCTTGGTTGAGAGCGGAGAGTCAATGATATTCTTGGAATGGTAGTTTGGTTTCAGTAATAGGTGGATCATGGCATGATCGATGAGATCATGAATGCTATGCCTTACTTCGACATCCTTCTCTTTGCAACAGTGCAATGAATGATTGACACATACACACCCGAGTGTGTCAGTTTGGAATTAGCCTTTCCTTGCTTCCAATTGAGGTCGGTTGGCAGATCTCACATCTCACTTCGAATTAATACTCTGATAAGTACATGGGCAGCTAATTATTATTATGGTTATTATTACCATAAGGCAGCAGGACTATAGCAATCGGTACGCTACTTGGTATTATTCACGCACATCAATCAAAACATCAAACCTAAAGCTATTAAATCTTGACATTTTGTTTTTCGTTAGCCAATGAACAACTTTAACATTTTATTTAGCCTCTTCTCGGGCCGAAGGGCATAAAACTTAGGGCTAAAAGGCATGTTGTGAGGAATTTTTTACAGAATCCAGTAATGCTAGTATTACTTAGTTAACACTATTTTTTTGCTTTTAACATTATTATTGACACTATTAAAAGTCTCGCCACCACCATGATCTCTAGATCCCTCAAGCTCTTTAGTACATGTGGTTGTTCAAATTTACCATATGTTTTTCCTTTCAATTTCTTTTTAGCTTGGCTTCTTGCTTGTTGTTGATGCTTCTCTCATACATGAACTAAAGCTAGCTAAGAGCGAGTCGAGAGAGGTTGTTATAGCTCGTGAAAATGTCAATGTAACTATCAATGCCATGGAGGGTATACGTCAAAGTAATTGTTGACGCCATGGAGGGTATGAACATACTTGAGAACACAATGGAAGTAGAAGTTGCGGGCCTACTAGGTATGCTAGTTATTCCTCGTTTATGTTTTGTTCTCCTACTTTTTACATGTACTACTAGTATATACAACTTTTCAGGTCATTAATTATGAGTCGGGATTACAAACCTATGAATTTTTTCTTAGACTCTGTCTTTTCTGCTCTCTTCTCCTTTGGCTTAGCTCACTTTTTCTTTTATCTGACAGCTTGCTACCATGTAAGCGATTCAGCTCTCACCCACTTGTATTGTTTTTGTTATATGCTCTTCTTCCATTTCCTCCATTTTCAAAATTCCTTCAAATCTTGTTGTTAATCCCAATAACTATAATTTTCCCTTACTTATCACAACCTCTGTTGTTCCCGATTCAACTCTCATTCTACACCAAGCATGTATCTTCCCTCTCCTCCAATGCTCGTGTCTAGCTGCCAGAATGGACTATAACCCTGCCTTAGACGATGCCTCTCATCAAAGACACACAACTTTGGACCATCATGAGCTGAACTCACTAGAGAATAGTGAGATGGATTCACTAGGGGATTTGGTGCTTGCTTCACCAAATTTATTGACAACTCGTATTGCCCTAGATACATACACATATTATGGTTTAGAAGTTGGTGAGGTGGTAATTGAACGGATTTCACTCACCCAATTTACAGTAGTCATTGTTACTTTTTCTAGCTCCACAGACTCAATCTTCATCTACCTTTAGGGTTGCTCCCTTCGCTGATGTCAAAGGTATACTTTCCGAGGAAAGCAGTGGTGAGATCCCCGAAGGTGGATGCATGTGCATGTGCATATAAAGATTCAGAGTGAATAGTTCCAAATCTAGGTGTGGACTAGAAGGCATAGCCATTTTAGGGATAGACACAGGCATGTCGATTCAACTAGGCTCTCGCCTTCATGTTGCGCAATGGTCAAACTATTGGTAAGGAATGCACCAGATCAAATGTAACTGTATGTG
>APFE031392757.1:0-80235 GCA_000404065.3 Pinus taeda | reverse complement strand
TTACGTTAATTTAATTTAATTATTATCCTAGCCTCAATTTATGGAGTAGGTTAAAATCCAATTATTTATTTTTATATATTTATTTACTTATTTTTAGTCAAGTCTAAATTATTGTTCTAGGATTTTAATTTATATTTTTTATACATATTTGATTATTTAAATTATAGCTAAAAGATTAAAAACTTGTTTCATTAATTTATTAATTAGTATTAAGATTAAATATAAAATCATACAAATTTTATTTATATTCATTTATATTTATTATTATTTAATTTAAGATTAATTTATTTTATAATTTTATATATTATAATTTTATTTATCTTAATTTTTTTTTATTATTCCATTTTGGAACTTATGTTTAATTAATTTCTTATTTAGATTAATATCTCCCTTATCCCTTAGTCTGAAATCTATGGCAGCTATGGTTAATCCTTTATTTTTATATTTGTAGATCTATCCAAGGCGGGACGTGCGAGGATACCCGTGATTAAGTATTTATTTATTCATAGTCTCCAAAAAGGTCATTATTTTTTCTAGGATTTCAATAGATGTAGCTGTTATTATTTAATTTATTCTAAACTTATAACTAAAAAGTTAATAAATAAAAAAATCAAATAGTTCAAGGTTAAATATAAAAAATAATATCACTATTTTTATACATTTAACTCAATAATTTAAATTAAGATTAAATTGATTCTTTGTCTATTTTTTACCTAGTCAAATGTAGTCATTTCCTTTTAGCCATTTACTTATAGCCAATCTGATTCTTCATCTTGTCCTGATGATGAACCACACTAGATGGTTCGAAATGTGTTAACCAAATCTTTCTAATGTGATTTCTACCCAAAGTGTTTCAAATTGTCAATATTGTTTAATGCTCATGCATTTGAAGGATATTGCCAATTGTGTTTAGTGTTCAAGTTAACATAATAGAATGAAGAATGATTAACCTCCTAGGAGCACAAGAGGCCATGATTATGTGACATCAATGATGAGCAATGTTATTAGAACATGCCAAAAGAGATCAAATAATATGCAAACAAATCAAAAGGTTAGGACTCCTTACTCACCTATAATGTTGTGATCCTCCTATAAAATATAACAAAGGAGTTCACATCTCCACACATACATATAACAAAAGAAAATGAGAAAAATGAGGGAAAATATAAATCTAACTAGGATATAAAAGTTGTATTTGGTATTTGGTAGAAGGATATCAATTTCACACCTCACAGATATAATTGGAACTTTCCTATGAGGTGACAATTTAAGGAGAGGATCAAACACAGTGTGAAGAAAGTATGATTCTCAACACTCATATAAGAATGTGAATGTAGCATGCCATAGTAGGATTGAATATAATCATTCCATTGCTTACATGATTTGGAAATAGAATGAAACTCATTGTTATAGGTTGGGCATTTATGAAAACCATCATAGAGTGTATGGCTACGATAGACCATCAAACATTTGTGTCATGTGGGAACTACATAAACGACATGAATGATTGGCTCATAGGGTCCTAGTACTTGTATAGCCATTCGTTGAAAAAGGCTACTTCCCCAATGGGATAGAAGTGAAAACTGATAGTTACAAAGGTAGGAATAATGGCGTCAGAGGTAATATTGTTTCCATAAATAAGAGAACCAGAAATAGACTCATGAACACCATCAATATCTATCGAAGGTGCTCTCATGAAAGCAATAATGAATACAAAATTTGTGGTCAATAGGATGTGGATCATCAAGATGTTGAACCATCCAATGTAAAGATGGTTTTCAATGCTAGTGATCTAGTCACATAAAAGACCTTATAAATTTGTGCTTTGGGATACCCTCGGGATTCAATAAGTAATCCAAAATGAGAGTATTTGTCGCTAAGGTGATTGGTTCAATATCAATAACCATTGTGTTTAGCTTGAACATTTTAATAAAGCTATAGTTATATCCTTTCACATCCTTAAATTGTAGCACCCCAAGACATCTATTTCCCATCATGTATGAGAATTCAAGTAAAGTCATATATATCACAAATCAAGGCATATAGTATACTATTCGAACAATATCTACTAAAACAAAAATTATTGTAACAGGCCAAAAATGACCCAGCAGGTATCAAATAATCATCATGAAAGAGAAAAGTAATAGAAAAATATATTTCCAATGCAAGAAAGTGCTTGCAAGACTTCAAACAAAATTAAGGTGTGGATATTAACATACCAAGATTCTAATAATTCCCAAACCATTTGCTCATTAGATTGGCTAGCCTTACATTGATGAAAACAACCCCTAATTCTCTTCCTATTTCCTGTTCCAGTAATATTTTCCTAGTTCCAGAAGGGACATACACCAAAACACCTTTTGGAGAACTGAGGAACTTGCACTGCCCCAACAAATTAGGCCTTTGTAATGGATGAATAACCAACTAAAAAAGTTCATATTTAACCTATTCTAACCCTCCAATTGAGTCAAATGTGACATCAATATCATCTATATTTATAACATCATAAGTTATCACAACATGTAATTGAAAGAATCGAAAAAACACGGTTGTAACAATCAAACTAGAATAAAAAGAAGGATGTGTGATTAGAAAAATACCATATGTGTAATAACATTTGGATGTGTAGAAAAACAAGTATTCATAAGTCTACACGGAGATAAAAAAGGTTCAGCCTTACAAATGTCTCTCATCCATACATAGCATTCAAAATTGGAATGGGAGAAACAATTTGGATTCACACATTTACCAACATGTAAATTTTGTCATAATGAAAATTATAGCTAAAATCCCATCAAAGCACATTTGTGGCAGTAATACAGAGTGGTGTGATCAAGCACTTGCAAGGTATAAATTAAAATTTAAGGGGCTAAAAGTTATAGTTTAGACACAAAATTGAAAATTTTGAATTTGGTAGAAAATTCTTCCATGAAGGAGCATAAATTTTTAAGTTCTGGGAGGTGGGGGTTAGGATTTGGAATGTTATTCACAAAATCCACAGTAGCAACCCTAGGAGAACAATTTCAAGAGGATAAATGATTCATATATTCATGGTTTGGTCCATGGGGATATGTTTCATTAGAAAATTAATATGGTGATGTGGAAGGCCACCTACCAATGTCCAATTCCCTGAACACAAACAAGTAGTTGGGGAAATATTTTGACAGAAGATTTCCCCTTCACATCAATATGAAGGAAGTGCATGTGAGTATTGATTCATCTTTTGAGGGCCCTCATGCCCATGGAAATAGGCTTCTTGTGGTGCTCGAATTATTCAGACCATTTGAAATGCTTCTAGCATATAGGGGGAGAACTTTCAAATAGCAAAGGTTTGGGACCTGAAATTTTGAAACAAAACTTAATGAATTTAAGGCTAAAGATCTAAAGGTAGGAATAATAAGCGAAATCAAAATCAATGTATGAGAAGAAATAAACCAAAATGTTGTGGCATGAATATTGGGTAAATTTTCAAGATAAGCAATGATTCATAAGTCTAGGATTTGAGGTAAAATACATTTTTTCTTGGTCCAGGATTTGAAAGAAAAGTTCTCATTTTTAAAGTATAAATAAATATTAGTAATTTCTATGTACATGCCCGAATTCCATTTTCAAGGGTTGATGTAATAAACATAGATTTGACAATTAAAAATTGTATCTTCTTTGAGTTTGAGTGAGAAACAAGAATTTTAAAATATTGATAAATAGCTCACAAGGGTTTCCGATGAATACCTCATAAGGATTTGTAAGTATTTGAGGCTGTCGAAAACATTTTTTGATTTCCTCCTTTCATTTTGTTGCCTTTGTTGAGGCGTTCTTGTTAGGATCAAGTTGATTGAGCCTTGCAAATAGAACCAGAAAACTTACGACAATGTTGTTGGTGTATAATATCAATTCCTTTAAAAATGAAGCATGTTTGTGTGCCATGTTGGCAAACTAATGATAAGAATTGGTGCAATAAAATATGAGTAGACACACGACACAATCTCCAATGTAGTCGAGGCATATATTTTTCTTGGCAACAAAGTAAATTACTATATATTAAAAGTAGGAAATTTCTCTTTGGTTTTGTGCTTGAAGAAGATAAAGAGTAATTTTCAGAATTTCCACACAATTAAGATAGTACTCTTGAATTGGTGGTTGATTAACAACTTTACTAGTTCATTTTTATGGGTATTTGAGGTAAAGGGCTCTTTGGTTTGGTGCTTGAACAAGATAAAGAGTAATTTTTAAATTTTCCATGCAACTAAGGCATTACTCTTGAAAACTAAGGTATTACTCTTGAATTGATAGTTGATTAGAAACTTTACCAGTTCACTTTTATGGTTAGGTGGGGTAAAGGCCTTTTTAGAAGACATTTTTTTGGGGCTTTTAGGAGTCAACAATGGTCATCACAATTAATGTGGGGAAGAAATTGTAGATACATTTATAATTTTTTTTTTCATAATTATTAAAGAGTAAAGAAGGTATAAATATATTTATAGGTGGTGTTGTTGTTGTTGTTTTTTTTTTTGCAATGTTAAATATATAATATTGAAGAAGATGGTTTTTTTTACTATTCTACATAATGTATTCTTCATAATGTACTTGAATCAGTTGTAAGCCTTTGAATTTAATTCCTTGTGAATGTGATAAAAGGATATAACCTTAGAGGTTCTAATCAACTTCATAACTCTAATAATCTACTGATCCAATAAAGAAATGTTCAAGCAAGTATACACTTTCAACCAATTTATAACAATCTTTGAATCCCTTATCACTTGAAAGTTCATATTGTTGAAGTGAGACAATTAAAACAACTAACATAAATGACTAATTTGTATTATTGTAGTACTTTTTAAGTAGTCGTATTTTTGTTCCTATACAAAATTAGTCATTCACGTTAGTCATTTTTAGTTGCATTACTTATTATATAGTCATATATTTTAATCCGAGACTAAATTGGTCATTTATTTTAGTCGTTTTTAGTTGTTTCACTTAAGATTGTTCATTTTTGGTAGTATTTGACTTGGAAAGTTGTGGTGACTAACACCTGGTCACTAATTTCATCATTTTCTACTATTGCTTGAACATATTTTAAAATCCTCTTAACAACCATCACATGAGTTTCTCATGGACAAGCTTGAAATCTTGCCACAATTCCCATTGCTTTGATGATATCAGACCTTGAAGCTATCAGATACAATAGGCTTCCTACCATCGATTTGTATTCAGTCTTATTTACCTATGGAATTGCACCTTCCTTGCACAATTTACAACTTGTAGTCATGGGTGTGTTGACAGGTTTGCAGTTCTCCATTCCAAAAAAATTCAGAGTTTCCTTGAGATATTTAGATTGGGACATAAAAACTCCTCATGGAAACTAAGTAATTGGCAGACCCAAGAAGAATGATAACTCACCAATCATGGACATTTCAAATTTTGTTTGCATAAAATTCGTAAATTGATTCCCCAACTTCTCCACATCACTGCCAAATATTATGTTATCCACATATACCACAACTACCAGTAGATTGCCATCTTTAGATTTTACATAAAGATTGATGTCAACTAAGCCTTTCTTAAACCATTGTTGCTGGATATACTTATCCAACCTTTCATACCAGGCTTTGGGGCCTATTTTAGACCATATAGTGCCTTCTTTAGTTTGCATATGATCCCTTCATCAGAGGAGAGAAGAAAAACTTCAGGCTGCTCAATGTAAACCTCCTCTTCTAAGTCTCCATTGAGAAAGGAATACTTCACATCCATATGATATACTTTAATGTTCTTATGAATGACAAGAGCAAGAAAGATTCTTATGGCTTTTAATCGAGTTACTGGTTCAAAGGTTTCTTCAAAATCTACCCCTTCTATCTAGACATACCCTTTGCAGACCAATCAAGTTTTATTCTTGATTACTTTACCTTTTTTATTTAGTTTGTTCTTGAAAACCCACTTGGTTCCAATAACATTTTTCTCTTTTTTCCTTGGAACAAGATCACATGTGTCATTATTTTCAATTTGGTCTAGCTCTTAATTCATGGCTTTCACCCAGAACTTATATTCACTTGCTTGATAGAGATTCTTGGGTTCTATTTTTGACAGTAGAGCCAAATTTGCATGATTTGTACTTCCCACAAGTTTCCTTCCGCTCTGGACACCCTTTCTTTGATCTCCAAGAATCTGACTCTCAGGGTGTTCCTTTTTCACATATCTGGAAGGCGTTTTTGGACTTGAAGACATGCTTTCTTCCACACCTTCATTATCTAAATTTGTTTCTTTCAGATTTACAACCCTCAATTATGAACTCTCTTCATCATCTGAGTCCAATTTTCTTTTAGAGGATTCAGGTTGTGAGCCTACTTCATCAGCCACTATGTCAATTCAGTGTTTTATCTTCCTTGTCCTCTTATTATAGGATCTATACCCTTTGCTTCGAATACAGTATCCAAGTAGCATTCCTTCATCAGCGCGTGAGTCAAGCTTCACCAAGGTTCTTTTCATTTCTTTTACTGATGTAGATCTACCCTTCCATAACTCATATGGATTTTTGTCACTTTCAGGCCTGAGATGAGTTTTGTTTGACAAGTATACTGCTGCCTGAGCTACTTCTCCATAGAAGTGGTGAGCCACTCCTACTTCATCTAACATTGATCTAGCTATTTCCTGGATTGTTTGGTTCTTTCTCTCCATAACTCCATTTTGTTGAGGAGTTCTAGCCACTGAGAACTACCTTCTAATACCTTGCTCTTCACATAATTCCTCAAACTCTCTTGAGGTGAAGTTTACCCCTCTAAATGATCTCAAGCATTTTATGTTCAAATCTTCCTCATTATATACCTGAGCCTTAAAATTCTTGAAGTGCTCAAATGCTTCTGACTTCTCTTTTAAGATAAGAATCTAAGTAGCCCTCGTGTAATCATCAATGAAAAATAGGAGGTACCTTTCTCACTATGATGTTTTTGTGTTGAAAAATGTGCAACGAGAAATGTTAAATTTAGAATGTGATAAAAATAGACCTCCTAAAAATAGCATGTCTAAAAATAGTAGTTTGGCCAGTAAGGTCATTGGCCACCTTGGGTGAGAGGTGAAATTGCTAAAAATAGAAAGTTCTAAAAATAACATTTTTGGGTCCCTTCTTATTTATAGCAGTCCCTAGTCTATCTATAGGAAGTAAAATTAATTTTAGTCTTAACAGCAGTTGAAATATTAATTAATTAATTAAGTTGAGTTAATTAGTTAAGGAAATTCGAATTTGAAGTCTTTGTGAGCATGAACATGAGTTGTCCCACTGATTGAGGAATTTATCCTTAATTTCCTCCACTGATTGAGGGAATAAGTACGATTTCTATAATGAGAGAATCAGTTGACTTAGTTCTAACTAGTCAAGTCTAGTTAGATTATTCTAACAATTTTTTAAAATAATAAAATATAGTTTGTTAGTGCTTGCATGCATGTGACAACTATTATTTTAGATAATTGAGAATTCACTCATGGATAACTATTGCATGTCAGTTCTGTCAAAGACCTAGTTGAGATAAGATGTGGGACAGTGTACTATCAGATGCTTGACTATTTCTAGTAAGTAGTTTTTGCATGATTGAGGAACTAATGTCCTCAAGGATTGCGTAGTTGGACCATAGGTTGACTTGGTATGTTTGTAATTAATTGCATATGCTTTTGCTATTATTTCCTAAGCAAACTGTGCAAGGAAATAGGGATTGGACCATAGGTAAAGCCTATATAAACAGGGCTTGGTTGGTTCATGAGACATATCTTCATATCTTCATAGTTCATTGAGAACTGAATAGCTTGAGAGTTGATTCTTTTTGTATTGTGAAGAGGATTTCCACTTGATTGATAATACATGGTTGGGGTTTTATGCTGGTGTTTTCCCCTGGATATATCTTGTGTTATGTGTGATTATTTCTCTTGATCAGTTATGCAGGTTTCTACTTGATGTTGCCCATGAATTCGATTATGCTTCCGCTTAATGTTTTGTGGAAGTAGAACAAGTATTATGCTTTAGGAAATTGCATATATCGGTTTGTTCTACAGGTGAAATTTCTATACTACTAGCCCTTTTGGAAACAACCCATGTAGTGCAGGTTGCAGTCTCACCCGAAGTAGTATGGGGGGATGCAAGAACCAAGTTTCTGCATCCAGACACTAGTGTGATGTCTTTTAGCGCCTTGGATCTGCCTTTGTGCAGATCGATAAACTTCTAGGCCACGTCACTGCAACTCAGTTAAAGTGGCCTTTAGATCTTCATGAAGGTCTATGATCAATCCTTGCAGACCTTTAACAATGGGTTTACCTACTTACGCATAGTAAAGGGTAACCCTAGATTGGAGTTCCTTCAGATTTAACTTATTCTTCAGAAAACATAAGAGAAATGTTATGAAACTTCACAGAAGTGGCTAAGCATTCATTTCATACATTATTAAGACAGATTCAATAAATTTGCGTAGCATTCAATCATTATTTCATAAAACACGTCATTCATTGGCAACATATAGTATAAACAGATACAAACAAAAATACTTAGTAATTCTTCAGAAAATTGTCTTTATTGATCTTCAATTCACTAATTACATACTCAAACTTCCCTACACACACAGCTGCATGGGTCCGCACACTCAGTGGTAGAATCTACCCAGGCTTCTGTGCACTTAGCTGCGGAGCCTTCCCTTCTCTACCTAAGCACAGGAAGCAGAGCCTTCCTGCCTTAGCTCCTGCCCAAAACTCTTTAATGAACCCAATTCTCTATTAAAACTTATCCTTAGAATCGGTAAGACTCGACTAGTTATAGACTTTTCGATACAATGCCATGGTCCACGGACCATGGGTGAATCTCAAAGCTGACTAAAAACTTTACTTAAAACAAGGGGATAAGCCCCCTTTGACTCTTATTCATCTATGAGCTCCGCTTCCATATATTGCATAGACTTTACATATTTTACAAAATTTGTTACAAAAAATGACTAATTAATTCCATTCTTCCCCTGGGGTCCCCATACCAACAGGCCCCCAACACAAAGATCGTGACTCATTTTCGAGTCACTCACCTGGTTGTTCTACTTTCTGGTAGAGTTTGTTGAATGCCTTGGTCAATTCTTGTAGCTCCGTGGTACTTTGTTCCGCTGCTTGTTGCACCTCCTAGACTAGTTTCTTTGTGGTTGGACCTTCTACTACCAGCTACATAGTCCTCTATGTTTGCTGCATAGCCTTCAGATTCTCAAGAATGGTTTGTGAAAACTGGCTGGATTCCTCTGTCCAAGGCTCAATCCGTGCGCTGAGCATAGACTTCATAGCGCAGCGTCGTGAGTGCAGCTTCAACTGGTGCACCCTCATCAGTTTTCATGCAGCCAACTCGCTGCTTTGTCCTCCAAACCAGGAATTTTAGTTTATGGTCCCGTTCTCGCTTGCAAATTCCTAGAGCACTAAGACTGTCCTACTGTCATATAGTCATTATGTAGGATCCCCCGTATATAGCTTCAACCTACTCCCATTCACTTTTCCTGGGAAGGTTCCCCATTTAGCTTTGCGAGCTAAACTGCACCACCATCTGTAATTTCCTTGACAATATATTGCCCTAACCAATGCATTTGCAATTTACCCGGAATTAAGTGAACTTACTTTCAAATAACAGTACAATATTGTTTACCTTGAATGTGTGAAGCTTGATATGACGATCATGCCATGCTTTTTCATGTTCCTTCTGTACCTGTTGATGGAATCGAACCAAAAATTGGTCTTCTTCGAGCTCCATGAGTTGCGCGAGCCATTCTTATAGGGCCTCGCGATCTACCATATCTATTAAAGTTCCTATGCACAATCTAGGAACAATTTATTCCATTGGCATTACGACTTTGACCCCATATATTAATCTGAAACTAGCTCACAAAAAGATAGAAAAGATAGATCAACGACTTATAAATAAGCCTCTTCGAGGGGGAAACCTCCTTTACATTACACAAACGAACAATTCTTGGATGATAAAAATAACAAGACCTCCTTTCAATATATATGAGTCTAAGGGGTCCCAATACAATTAGAGCCTACATAACAATAATATTGTAGGGGCACAACAATAACAATAGTGGGTTTCTATGGGCATAATAATAACAACATGGGGACTATATGGGCACAATAATACAATAAGGGGGTTGCACTAATAACAAGAAGGAGTTACACTAGTAGTATAGGGACCTAACGTGCCCCTCTCCTTCAAAAAGTGTTGTTCTCAACACTTGAGTAGTTTTGGATGCTTCTGTATAAAATTATCATCCCCCGATGTGGAATCTTCAGCGGGTAAGTTCTTCCACTTGATGAGATACTCTAAAATTGATCAATTTTGTAGTTGTCAATTTCTTGTTGTTGTGACTGCTTCCAATTCCAATATGATTTTTCCTTCCTCATCAAGTTTTGGCAATATTTTTTGAACCGGGATCTTTTCACCTATAACCTTCTTTAAGCATGAAACATGGAAAATTAGGTGCACTCAAGAAGATGCAAGAAGCTCCAATTTGTATGCCATAGTACCAAACTTTTGCAGCACCTTGTAAGGACCATAGTACTGTGGTGATAACTTATTATCCTTCTTAACTTGCTTAAGGGACATTTGTTTGTATGGTTGTATTTGTAAAAATAGCCAGTCGCCTGTATCAAAACTTCTTTTGCTGCGATGTTGGTCTGCCTATTTTTCATTCAATTTTGTGCGAAAGTCAGGTTATCATTTTTCTTCTTGATGTGTCCTTCTATCTTGAGAGTTTGAGGAGTGGTAATTCTTGCTAATGTATTAAAATATATGGTTGGAATCATTTATTCTTTCTCTGGGGTTGGTTTGTAGTGTATATCCTCTTCTTTTGATGTTTCTTGATTCGTTTCTTCCTCCTCTTCACAATTAATGTAAAATAATTTCTTCTCAACACACTTATGACCTTTAGTGTATTTGCTATCACAACTGTAACAAAGGCCATTTTCTCCTTTTTCTTCCAATTGTTGTGGTGTCAACCTTGTAGGTTTTGGGAGGCTAGGAGCAACAACACTTCCATCTTTATAATTTTGAGTGGTAGGATTTCTTGTTGCCATAATTTTTCTTTCAATTTTTCTTTCCAGCCTGAATGCCTTCTCCAATGAATGAGGTTCCCAATGGTGAACCTCATGTTGAATGTTATTCTTTAAATTCCCTATGAAGACATCAAACCTTTTCTTCTCTGGAATATCATTTACCCTTATATTCAAATTTTGGCAGTCCTCAACGTGCTCTGCAATTGAACCCTTTTGTTTAAGATTTATCAACTGGCTAAAGGTGTTGTTATTTATATCCTCATAATGTGCTATCATTTCCTCCGTGAAAATTGACCAAGTGACAAGTGGTTTACAAGAACAACCCTTTGTAACAGTCGCACATCATGTAGATCAAAATATTTCTACATATGTAGTATCCATGTTATGGGATCCTTGCCATCAAACTTCCTCATATCGATCTTTGGAATATAGTGGATCTTCAATCCAATGTTAGATTCTATGAAATCATGATTAACATTTATTTTTTTCTCACCATGAGTTTCCTCTACTACCTTTTCATCATTACGAGGTCTTTCTTGTAACATCTTTGTCCCACCTTCCCTCAAAATTGTTGGGTGTGGTGCCTAATTATCTTCTATATTCAAAAGTACCACCACATTGGACCCCAATTCAAAATGGGGGTGGCAACGCCGCTCGTAAAATATTCGCTGCAGGGGGGGTCCATGGGGGGCAGCTACGACCTTTGGGAGCCCCCCCTCTGGCGGGGGGTTTCGGGGGCAGCGCCCCCGAAGCTAAAAACAGATGTAAAATTGCCTTGTAAAAGTATAGTAATTTCTAGTCAATCGGGGCCGTTCATTAGGCGGATGATCTGATGGTAGAACTTATGTTTAGTTTAGGGTTTTTTGCCCTAGAAGGCAACCCCTCTCTTTGTATGAGGGCATTGCATTTGAGGCTATGAGATAGATGTGTATTCTGTGTGAGCGAGAAACAGAGAGGTGAGACTGTGAGAGAAGACAGAGGATATTACAACGGATTTGCTGTAGGTTGTGTCTCTTCATTTTGCTGGATAATACAAAGGAAGGACTGGTTTTTCGAGGTGGACGTAGCCCAAACTGGGTGAACCACGTATATCTGTGTCTCTCTTATTTTGTGCGTTTTCTTTGTTTATATTTCTGCAATATTTTATGTGTTTCATTGCTCCGTAATATATATAATATTCGAACAAAAACTTCCATGTCTTTCTTCAAATATTCCATGCCTTTCTTCAAATCTACTTCCATGGCAAATGTAAAACTATTTATCTTAGCTTCAATCACATTCTTCAAATCATCCATCCAATTTTGCTTACTAGGTTTTTCTATTTTCTTGATTTGAGTCATTATTTTTCTTACTTTTAGCATACCGATATTGAATTGGTTGTATCTCTGAAATTTCAGATCTCGAAGGATTGAAATTGCAACCAATGGTGGCCCTCTGCGTCCTCGTTCCAATGCCACCAGTCTGATCAATATTGGATTCTTCAATAAAGAGGTATGTCAAATCTCCAATGATCACCTGATTATAGACTAGTTCACGAGAGCGAACTTGTACGACCTACGACGTGTCACTATTTTGACCTTCAAACTTGAAAAAACTACACAGAAACGTACAGTCCATCCTCTTTTTTTAACTTTTTACAAAATTTTAATATGATGCTCAGAGAGAAAGTTATGACGATTTTCCCAAGGTCACCTGTTTGGAATGTAATTCGGGAGTTTGCAAAAACCCTAAATGTCTTGGACTGTATATATGAAAATATAGCAAAACAAGATCAGAAATTTAGGCCCAAGCTTCACCAAGATTTCTTCCCAAATGGGTTTTAATTTCAGAGTCTGAACCTTCGTGGAAAAAACATTATAGCGACAATTCCACGATGACCTGTTTGAGATGGAATTATGGAGCTTGCAAAAACCCTAACTTCCTCAAATCATATCTCCGAAAATATAGTGAGATAAGATCTGAAATTTTGACCCCAGGTTCAGAACTATTTCGACTCAAATGCGTTTTTTTTTTATATTCTAAAACGTTCTAGAGAAAGGAGTTGCCTTAGTGTGATTTTTTGGACATTCCGGTGCTAGAATCCGGCGAAAAAAATTGAGATGAAATTTTGACTTGTGTTATTTAAACTAGTTTTTTTACTCTATATATGGATTCAACACCCCCCAAAAACCCCTAGGACACTTTGATTATGCAAGGATTATCCATGAAGCTTGTGATTTCAATAAATTGTGAGTGCAACCCCCTTATTGTATTATTGTGCCCATAAGGGGGTTGCACTAATAACAATAAGGGGTTACACTAGTAGTATAGGGATCTAACGAGTTTATGGTCCTGCGCTCCCTTACAACTTCCTGGAGCACTAAGACTGTCTATTCTCATATAGTCATTGTGCAGGATCCCTGTATATAGCTTCAACCTGGTGCCATTCAATTTGTCCAGGAAGGGTTCCCCATTTAGCTTTGCGAGATGAACTGTGCCACCATCTGTAATTTCCTCGACAATATATGGCCCTAACCGATGCATCTGGAATTTACCAGTAAATTTAGTGAACTTACTATCATATAATAGTACAAGATCATTTATGTTGAATGTGTGAAGCTTGATATGGTGATCATGCCATGCTTTTTCGCGTTCCTTCTATACTTGTTGATGGAATCCAGCCAAAAATTGATCTTCTACGAGCTCCATGAGCTGCGCAAGCTATTCTTCTAGGGCCTTGTGATCTGCCATATTCGTTAAAGTTGTTATGCGCAAACTAGGCACAATGTATTCCATCGGCATTATGGCTTCGACCCCATATGCTAATCTGGATGACGTTTGTCCTATCAGCTTCTTACAATTAGTCCTATAAGCCCATAGCACTGTAGGTACGCATACATCCCAATCATTCTGCTACGCGTTACAAATCTTTGTCAGCGCGTTCTCCAAAATTTTGTTAAAAGCTTCGACAGTTTCGTTTGCCTACGAGTGATATGGTGTACTCTTCTGATGGTAGACCTAGAATTCCTCAGTCAACGCGCTGATCACTTCATTCAGAAAGTGCGTACCCCTATCACTCATCAACACTTTCGGGCATCTAAAACTAGTTAAGACATATTCAAACAATAATTTTGTTGTCGTAGCCCTGTACAATCCTTTACGGGCTATGCTTCCGCCCATTTGGTTAGATATCCTGTCACAGTGGTAATGTAGCATGTGCCCATTTTCTTTCCAGAGGGTTGAATTGGCCCAATAAAATCAATTGGTCACTTCTAAAATGCATGCAAAGATACCTGAGGATGTAGTGGTAGCTCATCCCTTCGCGATGGTCTGCCAGTTCTTTGACATGCATCACACAACTTACAGTATGCCTTGGAATCCTTGTGCAATGTTGGCCACCATAGATCTGTGTGCAAAATCTTATGCACAGTTTCTTTTCCTGCATAATGGCCTCCCACTACTCCTCCATGAGCCTCAGCGAAGATACTATCACGCTCAAAATATGGCAAATATCTTTGCAATATTTCATTTGCACCCATTTTGTACAAATATTCCGCAATGATCGAAAAGTCAGTTGTGAGCTCTATTAATTCTTTCTAATGTTGATTGGTATATCCTTCAGGCACCATCCCTGTAGTTAAAAAGTGTATAATGTCTACAAAATGGTCATTAGCTATGCGCACCACAAAGAGTTGTGCATCTGGTAACCCATCCTCCAAATTACAGGGTTCTTCGCCAGCTTTAATTCACGATAAATGGTTAGGTCCAACATTCAACCACCCCAGCTTCACAATGACTTCAAAGTCATACTCCTAAAATAATAACAGCCATCTGTAAATCTTCCACCCAAACACATGCTTGTTGACCAGGTATTTTAAGGAAAAATCATCTGTATACATCTTGAAATGCCCATCTAATAGATAATCCTTGAATTTTTGTAGTGCGTAGACCATGGGTAGCCCTTTGCACTCGGTCGTTGAATATTTTTTCTCGGCCTTTGATAACTTCCTACTTGCGAAGGCTATAGGATGGTCCATTCCTCCTTCATCGGCCTGTGTTAGCATTGCACCCAACGTAATGCAAGAAGCATCCAAATGTACATGAAACTCTTTTTCCAATCTGGAAATACAAATATTGGCACATTTACCATATTTTCTTTTAACACATCTAGGCTACGCTGACATTATTCATCCCAATTAAACGTTGCATCCTTCTTTAGCAGTTTTTCCATGGGCGCGGTAATTTGAGCATATGCTTTGATAAATTTTCTATAGTATCATGTATGTCCCAGCGTCGCGCGCAGTTGCTTGATGTTCCTAGGGGCCTCCAAATTCACAATTACCACAGTCTTTGCAAGGTCCATCATCAATCCTTACTTGCACACAACATGACCCAGGAAGATCCCAAAAGGAACACAAAATATGCATTTTTTCAAATTCAGCGCTATCTGGTATTTGCAACATGTATCCAACATAAGGTTCAGACTTGCTACATTGTGCTTCACCAATCCAAACATTGTCCAATCATGAAAGTACAATTCCAGGAACTTATCAATGAATTCCTTGAACGCTACTATGACTACATGGGAAAATATTGCAGGCACGTTCTTTAATCCAAATGGCATAATAGTGTACTAGAAGCAACCCCACTCTATTGCGAAGGTGGTATTGCTTCTATCTTCTGGGGCAATCTTGATCTAATGATACTCAGAAAACCAGTCAGTAAAGGAATAGGCCTCTCGCCCTCCAACATTGTCTAACACTTCATCTATAAATGGTGTTGGAAATTGATCGTGAACACATGCATAATTAAGCTTTCGCAGATCTACGCAAATCCTTATTTTGCCCTTTTGTTTCTTCTCTTGGACCACCATTGGGCTCACCCAATCAGATTCTTCAATAGGTTCTATGATTCCCACCTCCAACATTTTATCCAGCTCTTGGCGAACCTTTTCCTTATACTTAGGGTTAAGCTGTTAAGGCCTCTGTTTAATAGGCTTCGCGTTCGGCTTCAATGTGATCTTCATAACGCCTAAGTCACCGATTATGCCCTTTAAATAAGAAAACTTAGTGGGGAAGAGATCCTGGTATTCATGAAGTAATTCAACAACTTTATCTACCTGTAGCATTGTCCCAATAATCTCCAATTTTCGCGAACTTCGGTTCTTCTTCGGTGCCAATGTTTACTTGCTTCATTTTCAAAGGTGTGGAGATGTCCAGGTTCTCTATTTGTGGGCCTTCGACTTCACGATGCCCTTTTGCCTCCGAGATATTGATATTACTCGGGTATTCCTCCTCTTCAGTGGTCACATTATAACATTCCAATGCGTTGCGCAGCTGGGTGCTCCAGTCTAGTTGGGTCCATTCCATAGGTCCCTTCAGTGTCCTGAAGATAACCATTTTAATCTCTTGAAATGCTTCATTGATGCTTGCAAATACATCTTCAAAGCATAAAGTCAATACGAAACCTTCCTTCAATACATCCCATTTCGCAGTTCCATGGTGGAGCTCTGTTTCAAGATACCAGATCATGGGGATTGTATCCAAGGTATGCCAAAATACGTGTACCCATTCTGGATGCGGTTTTGTCCCCCATGCTTTTGTCCATTTTTCCAAGTGATCATACGGATCATCCTTTTCATTATACTTGTTAGTCATTCTGGTATTATAATGCCCAAACCGTAGATGCATCATTCTTCTGTAATCTCACCATCCAGCAAAACTATCCTTATGCATACCCCACCATCATGTAGGCATAGCGCGCAACGCCAACTCCAATGCTTGAAAGCGGTGGTCCCCAGGGAATTTTCACTCAAAGTAATCTAAAAACAGATCTATGTTAGTTAAACCATCATAATAAGGTAACTTTCTTAACTTCAACGAAACACAGCGCAATGACTTTGTCATCATATTGCATCGCAATGTAGAAACTTCATGTAAGCGATTCTGCCAATGCTCTAATTCCTCATCTGAATTAGAGGTGCAGGAACTCTCCCGGTCCCATGCAATTCATCCATCTCACATTGGTTTGATCCATTCCTAATCTCGCAATGTTATGCTTGTAAATTTGATCTAGCTCGTCACCACTTTCTTCATAGTCATGGACTGGTTCAGTATAGCACGCTCCTTCTGCAAGATCCATCGGCACTATAACCTGAAGTGATTTTCTTTCAAATGACATTGTCCTTTTCTTCAAATTAATGACCCAATTCATATAAATAGCCCAGTCAATTCCCAGGAGCGTGGGGTAGGGATTACTGTCATCGACAATTTCTATAAATTCAAAGTCTGCTACTACATTTACACCTTCAATATCAATTGTTTCTCCATATAACCATCACATGGGGATGATTTTCTGCTGGTTTTCCATCTTGAGCTGAATCAGAGACCACTGCAGCACATATCTCCCTATCCTTTCCCATGTCTGTTTAGGTAGAACATTCACATTGGACCCCAGATCCAAGATGACTTGGTCCATTTCATAATCACCTATCTGCACTATTAGCCACATATCTCGCCCTGTTCATGCCTTCTACTTACCAATCTTTATGATCGTGCAGTGTTCATTAGGTAACTTTTCTTTACTGACGCATTTATTTATTAATTCATGCAGTACTTCCATAGCCTTGTTATCGTGCAGCAGATTCATGCAGGTCTCCAAAAACTTAGTGAGTACAAAAGGATCAACCTTTGTTGGCACACTAATTTCTTGCATCTTGTCCTGACTTCCTGAGCTGGAGGCCTCAACGAAGCTCTTCTTGGCTTCCATAAATGTTTCCTTAGAGTGATTTAGATAAAAGTAGGCTTCTTTCTCTGGAGATTTGAGGAACCATCCATCTTCTTCAGGTTGTTTACCTTTATCAGCACCATTCGTCATTCCAGTTCTCAGCACAATATTAATGCTTTGATCTTCCTCGCAGGGCTCAGCCCTCATCATTTGTAAATTCTACATAGGCTACTGAGACTATGTTTTCTTCTCTTGCATTTTAGCTATTAACACCAAGCATTCTTCTATAGTATGGTCAAACTGTTTGATGTATTGACATGATAGGTGTGTAGGGATCTGACAATCTCACGCAAAGTTCCCCAGCTATCTGCAGTTGTAGGAGATAATTTGACCGCAACCTCTACCAGGTCCTCGTCCTCGGCCCCGAAAACCTCCACACGCTCCTTCGACACCTTGATCTGGAGGCCGAGTCTCTGTTTTCATATGATAGGTAGGGGTTCTTTCCATCATCAGCTCATAGCTTCGACAGTGGCGCTCATCATAGCCCACATACTTTCAGAAATTACAAAACAACTGCTAAGGTGTTTGAACAAACTTTTGAAGCAAGTGACAGTCATGTTGCCCAATTACTTGACAAATGGAAAACCATAGTGCAGCCCCCGTGCTCAGCTCTACTGGGGCTTCCCACTTCAGGGGAATCGCCCCCCCCCCTCCCCATAATATAATTCGCAAACACGGGACAATGATCCTTATCGTGTCAGTGGCCCTTGCACTTCAAACACCAAACTTCTGCATGCATGTCAGTCTTAGTCTCCTTGTCTTTCTTCAAACTCTGTAATTCTAGGTGTAGGCTTGCTAATTGTGAGCAGACCTGCTACACCTGTAGGTTCATTTCCTAAATGGGTGATACGTGCAACCTCATCACAATCTCCAAGGCTTCTTCTAGTGTATGTATCTTCTGTTGTGATAGAGAAATTCTCAAATGGGGCAAAATTGATGCTATAAACTAGTCGCGATGTTGGCTATTTGAGATATGCATGTTAGCCTGTCTGATATGGCACTTCAACCTCTGATCAAAGTCCCAAGGAATCTCCTCAACCTTCATCATGATCTATTTAAATTCAATCACCGACTCTGAGTCAAATTTGGGTTTACTAAACTCTTTGTTCAAACTTGTCTGAGTTTATACTAACGATGCACGAGGATTGTCAGTACAATACTTAATGTGCCAAGTTAGTGCGTGGTCCTACAAGGTGGTAACTAACTAAGCCTTCTTTATATTATCATCAGTGACTTGCTGCGCTATCCATACAACGTTCACAACAAACCAAAACTGCTTTGGATCTTCACTTCCTATGCCCTTGAAGATCAACATCTTAATTGCGTTCATCATGTTGAAAGGTGGCGATGGAGGTGGAGCTATGGGTGAAGATATATGTGGTGGAGGTGGGGTGGATGGATGATTTTTCCTAGGAATACCCTGAGTTATTAGTTGAAGAACACTTCATGGCATAGTTTGCACTGCCCCTTTTTCGCCGCTTGAGGGAGGTCCAACCAATGGGCTATACTTTGGTCCTGATCCTGTGTGATTTCTAAAGAATATTCCAC
This sequence comes from Pinus taeda, assembly GCA_000404065.3. Classification (NCBI taxonomy): domain Eukaryota; kingdom Viridiplantae; phylum Streptophyta; class Pinopsida; order Pinales; family Pinaceae; genus Pinus; species Pinus taeda. The sequence goes on along the minus strand of APFE031392757.1, from coordinate 60,870 downwards.
TTTACCTAGCTCCAAACATCAAGGTAATGGCATTACCTATTTTTCACATAATAGCATTTTAATCCAAGTATTCAATGATCTTAAATACTTACCTCACGGTCCTTTGAAGAATCTTAGCTCCGCTTCACTATGGATGACTGAGGTATCAATTGCAAATTCTATAACAAATCCTCCTAGAATTTGATCGAGCCAATGATCGAAGGCCCACATGATCTTTCTCTCAGAAGCTTCTAGTCGTTGCACTAATTCTAGAGTCCACACTATGGGGCTATCGAGCTTCCACCTTTCTTGATCGTATGTTAATTTAGCTAACCACTCGTACAATTCAATTGGGCAGGTACATAAGAAGATTTCGTGTACCTTTGTATACATGTATCTATTCAACCAATCTTTGTTTGACAAGTGCAGATTCCTATTTTATTACACTGTGAACTCGTCAATATTCTGATCCAACCACTTTTCAATTTCTTTCTTGGTCGGGTTCCAATGATGTGACATCACACATCTCTTTTAAGCATATCCCTGTCCCGACAACGGAACCATTTGTTGGCTTAGGGGGTCCTGATCCCAGTTCAGAGTTAGTTGTGCCAACCAAAAAAACCCTACACTATTGGCCCTTTAGGCAACAACTCATGTAGTGTAGGCTGCAGTCACACTCGAAGCAGTATGGGGGATGCAAGAACCAAGTTTCTGCATCCAGAGACTAGCGTGATGTCTTCCAGTGCCTTCGATCTGCCTCTGTGTAGATTGATAAACTTCTAGGCCACATCACTACAGCTCAGTTAAAGTAGCCTTCAGACCTTCACGAAGATCTACGATCAGTCCTTGCGGACCTTTAACAGTTGATTTACCTACTTACGTGCAGTAAAAAGTAACCCTAGATTGGAGTTCACATAGATCTACCTTATTCTTTAGAAAACATAAGAGAAATGCTCTAAAACTTCATAGAAGTGACTAAGAATTCATTTCATACATTATTAAGATAGATTCAATAAATTTGGGTAGCATTCAATCATTATTTCATAAAACATGTCATTCATCTACAACATATAATATAAACAAATACAAACAAAAATACTTAGTAATTCTTTGGAACATTGTCTTTATTGATCTTCAATTCACTGATTACAGACTCAAACTTCCCTGTGCACACAAGTGCAGGGGTTTGCGCACTCAGCTGCGGAGCCTTCCCTTCTCTACCTAAGCATAGGAAGCAAAGCCTTCCTGCCTTAGCTCCTACCCAAAACTCTTCAATGAACCCAATTCTCTATCAAAACTTATCCTTAGACTCGCTAAGATTCGACTATTTATAGACTTTTCCATAAAATTCCATGGTCCACAGACCATGGGTGAACCTCAAAAATGAATCAAAACTTTACTTAAAACAAGGGGCTAAGCCCCCTTTGACTCTTATTCATCTACGCACTCCGCTTCCATATATCGCGGAGACTTTACATCTTTTACAAAATTTGTTACAAAAAATGACTAATTAATTCCATTTTTCCCATGGGGATCCCATCCCAACAGTAAATGATTGAAGTGAGTTGTTTTGAAGATTATTTATAGATTCACAAGCATGATTCATCCTTAGAACAACTTTAAAATGTCATATTCATCATTGATCTACTTGGATTGGTTTACTAGTTCACAAATCTAAAATTTCTGGAAATCCCTTGTAACAAGATAGTAGTATTTTTTTGTTATTTTTGAGAATGTGTTAATGAGTTTCATTTAAGTTGATTCCACTTGCATTGGATCATAAAAAAATTCAAGTTAATAAAAAAATTTACCCCATAACATTTTAAATTTATTTGGTTAGGAATTTGGTAGGTTAACTAGCTGAATAGTTCTTGAATTTCCAGTGTTTAGAGTACTAATTTTCTGTTATTTTTTAGCACGTATTAACAATAGTATTTTGGAGTGATTCCACTTGGAATGGAGTCATAAGAAATCATAATTAATATAAAAAAAATCCCATCCCGTTTTCATTTGATTTACTTGTGCATTCAACAAGTTATCTCCTCCTCTAGCAAAACATGGTCTCCTGTAGCACTCCTATAGCACGTGTAAACTTGACCAAATTTGATCCAAAAGATTGGTTTTTGTCTCTTATGATTGACTCATGATCCCTAGGATATGAATACATGAATGAGTAAGACCAAAAGACCTCTTATGCCTTGTTTCTTCTCTATTTCAATTCACCTCTACAGTTTGGATTAGTGGACAAATTCATGACTTGAAGACCATAATGATGATTTTCATGACTACTTTATGAAGCACTTTGTGAAATATATTGAAAAAATATATCTTGAATGCAGTGATTGGAGATTTATTTCATTTTGTTTCATACATATTAATCTATGGTATCCATTTCCAACATTGATATTTCTATTGGATAGACTAGATTTCCTTTTGATGCAACTGTTACATTTCATAAATAGAATATCATTTACATTCATGAAAGTAGGTTAACCTTTACATTTATAAAAGGTAGAGTAACATTTCGATTTCTGCAAATAGATATGTATTTCCATTTTTCAATTAGGTTAGTGTTTAATTTCATGATATTCACTTCATTGCATCAGATCAATGAAAGGAAACATTGCATGCTACACATACAATGCCGACGCCTCTTAAGTTTGTATGAACCCCGGGTTGATAATCTAAGTTGGTAGGCTTGGGAGTTGCAACATTCTTGTTGCAATACTAAGGCTCATCAAAATGATGGAGCTTGAGGCTAGAGACTGCACAATATGCAGTCCTACTTGGGCAGATAGGAGTGGAGACTGCGCATTGCGTAGTCTCAGTGGCCAAGGGGGAGGGAATGAGCCCTACAACTACGAAATTCACAATTGGGTCAGCTGGGTACTACGCATTGCGTAGTCTCAAAGGCCAAGTTGAGAGATCGAGCCTCAGACTTGCACAATGCCTAGCTAGACAACGTGATGAATGGCTAAGGGATGAGAAGATATGCCAAGTAAGATTGTGGGAAATAACAAAATATGAGTGATAGTGCATGTTAAAGTGAAGATCTAACTAAGTATGGGTAGATCGGTGCAAAAAAAGTGCGGAAGATAAACATGCATGGAGAGTCGCTGCAACGATGACCACTAATGGGAAAAAACAAGAAAACTGATACGACACCTATGAAAGGTGAACGATGGACTGAACCAACACTTATACAAGCTAATGTACATTCAAATGCCAAAAACCATGAAAATAAACAAGTAAAACAACACTCACAAAATCCAAACAAAAAAAGCAATAGAAAAAGCGACAAAAGATGACAAAAGATGACAAAAGCAAAACTCACCCAAAAAAAGCACCACAAAGTGCATCGAAGGCTCCTTGATCTCCTTAGGAATGCTAAAGCTCCAAGATTGAATGTATAAATGAGCTCTAGGGGTGTCCATTATATATATGTATTACTTAGAGTTTATGACGTGCATGCCTAAAATCAAGGAAAAAGCGACACTTGGCAGAAAGTTCCAAAAATAGTAGGCATGCCACCTTCAGGAAACTAATTAGTGAATCCATATTTTCTATGGATGCTTTTTTTATTTTTTTCCTTTTTTTTTTTGCTTTTTTTGGGAAGCTTGGATGCACACTGCCAAGAAGGATTGCATAATTCTCGAGGATTGGGAAACTTCTTGAGTCAGTGGTGCTCCAGAATCGATCCATCATCTTCGTAAATGTGTAGTGGACCCATTTCATAACTGAAGATGTTACACGTGAACATGAAGATGTAATGAGGCAAGAGTACCCTCATCTTTTTGGATAATCTTGTTGTATATGTGTGTGTGTGTGTGTATAATGCATTGAGATAGTGCATAAATAAAGGGAAGGGAATGCAATGCCATTACTCGACCCCTGGATTGTAAATAAAATTTACATGTGAAACTTAGGTTAGTGAGCCAAGAATTACTTTTCAGGGTCGATGTGCCCATGTGCACGTGTGTGTATGTTTCGGGGCCAATGTGCTCATGTGTATATGTTTTTATAGGTTTGAGGCTAAAAAGTATGGTGTTATAAATATGCTATCTTATGCATGTTAATAAACACATTAAAACTACAAACCAAGTAGGATGAAAAGATTATGGGGGGTTAAGATTCCATGGTTATACAAATGGGCTCACATGACATAATAATCATAAAAGTGCACAAGTTTATAACAAAAGTCCATTAAGTTACTTTATGAAGTGTCAAGTGTAAAAAGAGAAGACATGTACATAAATTAAAAGAGGTTGGTACTATGAAGTAGTTAGTTAGAGTTGGATGCCCATGATAGCAAAAAAAAACCCTGTAGTCACATTGTTGTGGACACACCTATCTAGCCGAGTTAAATGCCTTGGAGGTAGTGGAACAACCTGAGGGATTGCAAGTGCAGAGAAGGGTGTGTAGTACTTGGGTATGGTATGATGGGGGATGTGATCCTAGAGGTTTTAGGATGATAGGGTTTGATATGAGGGCTTGGAGGGTACTTGGAGACCCCGAAGGGCGGTATGAACTCCTAGAGCCACAAGACTTTGAGAACATTTCTTTCCAACTAAGTAAGATTCCCTAGAGATTGTGGCTATTGTAACTGCTGCAACACCCTCAAAAATTTTGGCTTGCACTCAATTTTGGAGCCTTCCTTGGTCTTTTACATTGTTTTTTCAAACACTAGAGTTCATTTCATGAGCTTTCTTGCAGCTTTTTGGTCCCTTTGGCATGTTGAGTTAACTGTCATCATTTGGCATGTTTGGTTGTCGTACAATGTTTGCGAGCCTTTTCTAATGGTTTTGAAGGCCAGCCTTTGTGTGTATGATTTGTACCAACCATGTAAAAATTCATTGCATCCATACATAAAGTCTTGAGCATTGTCGCACAAGTGTCGTCATGGTCGTCCTAAAGCCTATCTTAAGTGTCGCACTTGTTGTATCTTATCATGAGGCAGACACATAGAAGGAAATGATTTGTTTATGTGTTCTAATGATCTATGTTGTCATGTCATAAAAGTATGCTAATTGTGTGATCACAGTCAAGGTTCATCACATTTCATCACCCATCCCACACTTATCCATTTTTGGAAAATATTCTCGATCGAGCAACTTAGCCTCACCGGGCCCCGAATGAACCTTGCACTACGTAGTCTTAGCCCTCTAAGATGTGACCTTGCTACTTGGACCTACACAATGTGCAGTCCTTGTCCCCCAAGGTTGTTGCTCTGCTCAATTCCTGAGCCTAACTCTCAATCTTGACCCCCAGAATTGCATAGTTGTGTCTCCCAATCTACCTTGAACTAAACACTTCACATCTTCAACCCTAAAGCTTTTCCCTTGTCTATTGGAAATGTGAAGATGCTTCTACCAGTGTCTTTTTCCTCAACCGAACACCACTGCCTCCAGAAATCTGCAGTTTTTTCCTTCAAGCCTCGCTCAGAGCCCAAGCTTTCCCCTTGACTGCTTGAACTGCGCAATGCACAGTCACTGGGCCCCTCTCCCCAATTTTTTATTTTTCCTGGGCTCAATTCATGGATAATAATGCATCATCTTAGACTAGGGGGTTTTCGGATTGATGTCTTCCCATGATGATTGAACTGCGGGGACATGTACACTATCAAGTCATGGTGAGATGATGAAGAAGGAGAAGAAGGAGGGAAGCATGCCTAAAGAATCTCTTGAAGTTGAACTCACAAGTGGATCAATCAAGAGGAAGTGAAGGGACACAAGTTTGCAACTACCATCCAAGACTAAATATCACTGAAGACACTGCATCACCAAGCCATGCATAGGTAAAGAGAAAGCATATCCAAGAATACATCCAGCACTCAACAGCAAAATTGACTTGACATTGCCACATCACCAAGCAGTCCATGTCATAATTTTCATGTCATATCATGTCATGAGTGGTCATATGCCACATCACTATTGTGGACCATGTGTATTGTATTCAAATGTATTGTAGAGTGGACGTCCAAAGCATGCACATGAATATGGAGAGTCGTGTAAGTTGAAAAGTCATAGGAAGTTGAAAAATCATGAGGGTAGGGAAAGAGTCACAAAGGGGAAGCATCATCCCTTGGTTATATATACCCCCTCATTGTATGAGCAAAGGATTTTTCACCTTGCCTCCTCGCGCAAGGCATTAGAAATATCTGTTAGTTCTTTGAGGAGCAAGGAATGGCTCCAATGTCCCACTATTGGGGCTAGAGACGTACATTGTAAACATGTGTCTTGGAACTTTTTCTTAATAACAGAGGCCTTTAAGTCCAACACGTTCTTCATGCATGGACTATGAATGTTTGTAAGACTATTCTGTGGACATTTGTATTTCATGTTTGATTTGACATATACTAAGATAGTTGAACCATTTCAGTTATTTTAGTGCTTATAATATTGAGAATGTGTTGTAATGGTTGTTATTGTTGTCCCATCCTTGTGGGATATTCCACGAGATACTAGATAGATATTTCCTCATTTATTGGTTGTAACGACCGTCACATCCTGCTATGGGCTATTTCATTGGATGTTAGACATATCCTTCTAGTTCGTGTGTGTCTGTTCCTGGGTGGTACTATTACCTTTGACTTAGAGGCTCACTTTTCTCCCCCATTTGCAGTAGAATAACCTTGACACATTTGCAACTGAACACTCATCAAGCACGCCTCCCTTTCTTTTTGAAGACACCATTACATCACTCTCTTATGCTAATAGCTAGAGCCAAGGACAATCGTTAAGGATTCGGTAACCATGCCTTTATACCGAATGGGACTCCTACACCAAATTTTGTGAGGTATGATTGAGACTTCATACCGGGGAGATCCCCTGAATGTTGGCGGGTCCAACACCGTGAACAGTGGCACAACCCAAGGGGCTACAAATGTAAAGAAGGGTGTGCACTACTTGGGTGCAGGCTAATGGGGGATGTGATCTTGCAGGTTGGGGTTGTTGGGGCTTGGTACTTTGGTTGGTTGATGGTACTTGACATGTACCTAGATTTGGGTGAGTTATTTCCCCGTGGATTTGAAGCCCCAACTCGAGGGTGATCCACTGTTGAGAGAAAATGAACAATGTGGTCTATGCTTGGGTCGAATGTCTCAAGCCTGCAACTAGTTGGACATTTCACCATTTAAGTGTTATTGTTTATGTTTAATTAACTGTGTTTAATTAATTATGTATCTTTCATGTACTGTGTATGTGAATTTATAATTGTTGTGTGTGAAGAATAAATTGAGCAATTATATGTTTGTATATGAGAAATTGCATTTAGGCATGCATACCACACATACAGGGAGAGAAACGAAAAGGGTATCTCTGAGGAAAATATATCATAATTGGTACAAAGATAAGCCTCAATTAGAGGCATTATTATAACTAAAATAGAGGGAAAAGCGTGTAAGAAAAATATTAGAGAGAGTCATTAGGTATGGCTATGCCCCAACAGGTGGTTAGAATACACCTGAAAGTGATCAGTAAGGTGACGGGGAATGTTACAAACGGCATTAAAATAAACAATATAGTAAAATAATTTATATAGGTAATGATCAAAACAAGTAAGAGTATGAAAATATAATTTAATTTTTGTGGATACAAATTGAATGAGAATGGACAAACAAATCATTGATACTACTTATTTATCAACATCCAACCATGTGCCTTCAAAATCTGATAGAAAATAATCCATGTACCATCAACTATAGCTTCATCATCTTTGCATTTTGTCCCTTTGGAGTCTACATTGTTTGTATGTACTCATATTCATGTGTTACTATTTCTTAATCCCTTTGGATGGCATGCTAGAACTACATATCAATCATTTTCTATAGGATCTTATGCATAAAATACTTGTTACACTTATGATTTTATAATAAATGGATCATCTTGCATGTTATCATTACTTAAGCATCTACTTAGATTTATCATTATGGAAACAATCTCATCAATTTTCTCATTCTATTCTTCTTGTGCACATCTAGCCAATCATATTTGAATAAGGGATACTCCATGCAATAATATCCCAATTTGATTATTTCTTGAATCACTTCAAAATATGTTATTTTCTAGTATATAATATCTTTATTTTTTGCACTTTATCCCATTAAAATTTGTGGATATATGCACCAACACAATTTTGGGTGGCTTAAACATTCTTTATGCCTTTAATATGAAATATACACCCATTAATTAAGTAGCCTCGATACTTGGTTGCATATTTCCTTGGGCCACTTGCCAACAATTTAATAGTATCTTCTTAATAATTTAAACATCCTTGTGATGTTAATGTTTTGATGGTTATATTAGCAATTTCACTCAAGTGCATCTTAATTTCTGGTCATGCCAATGAACTTTGTTTTCAATATGCTTTGATAGGATATAATAAAAATTAATTATATAAGGTTGTGCTAATTACTTACTCTATCCAAGTTTAAGCTTCATCTATGTTGTGTAAGACCCGCCTATGGGATTGTAACAAATTTTTATCATCCAATTCAATTGAAGTTACACTAGATAAGGCCTTCCAATGATGACCAATCTCTCCCTCTTCATCATGCCAATCCACATTTCTCCTAGGCATGCTTCTAATATATTCCATATGTTTTACATATCCAACACAAAATTTATTGGATTCCTTAATGTTGTAGTTTTCAACTATGTAGCCTTTAAGCCTATTCTTATTCTTCACAAAATAATTCAAAAAAAATCACATTCCTAAAGAAAAAATGCACAAAAGTTGAAGTCAAACCATAAATATGAATAAACATTTGTTAGTTTTGTACTACATCATGAAAATAATATGTTGGAATTTATGTGGACATAAGTGCACATAGTAAAATTTCACTAACCTTTCAAAAGCGTACATCCATCAATATGTGAATGGGACACAAAATTGTAGCTCTTTCACCTCGTGTACGATCAAATATATCATTATGTCAAAAAATGATGAGGGAAACTATTTTTCAAGTACAATATCTCCATGATATCATCTTCTGAGATTTCAATACCTATTGTATCCACTACTTTCACAAAAAAAATCACCTATAAATGAAGTAAAATCTACAAATGGTGTTTAAAACTATTTTTGGTAAGACATGGCACACTGCTACAATAAGGAGTTGTTGCATGAGAACGTTGAAATGATGTACCACGAAACTTAAGCTCTTCCATAACTTATGATTCATGGGATTTGAATTATAACTATTGGACCCTTTTAATGCAAATAGAATAACAAAGAGTGTATATGTCTTTTTCTTTTTAAAGAGTGTGTGGTCCATGTGGAAGGAATATTTTCCCCAACCTTGCAACCATAGTTACCTCCTTATGCCCAATTGTTGTAAGTCACCATGAGAATTCTTTTTTAATGCCTCAATTTTATTTTTATTTTATTTTTTCATCGTAACACCCCTAGACAAGCCTAGCGGGCACCTAGTCGACTCTACCACAAGGAGCCTTATCCTAATGGACTCAAGGAGAATTGAACATGTGCCTCATGACGTAGGGCCAATGAGTTGGCAAGGGGGGGCTTTAACTAACTGGGCTATCCATCAGGGCTTTTCGATTTTCTTCTTATATCCAAAAGCTTTCTAAAATTGCTTTCACACGGATTTTCTTCCACATGTATTTCATCTAAAATGTGATGTACTAGGAATTTCTATATTAAACCACATGAAAATGAATGCATGATGGAGGAAAACTTAAATAATGGATTCAAATAAGACATATAAGCACAGTGAAATCCTTCAACCATCACACATTTAATAATTACCCAAAGTCAATGTGTTTACATACCTCTCAATATGGAAAATTAAATAGAATCAAAATTTTCTTAAATACGACAACATTTGTATATCCACCCTTTTTTAATTTTTTTTTTGTTAATATGGCTCTTCACTTAATTCTATTCCTTTCTTTTTGTTTTTGCAAAATTATCTTGCAGTCCTACAATTTCAAGTGCAAAGTGATGCTCTAACTTCTCATTAAATGGTCCTTTTTAGAATGAAACTTTTAATTTATTGGAAGAAATCTCTTATGTCTTATTACCAAGATTTATGTTTTCTCTCATATTCCCCACCACCTTTACCCTTATGAGGGTAAGGGTGGGAAGGAATATGATAGAAACATACCTCATGAGGGTAGCAGGGGGGTGGGATATGTGAGAAAACATAACTTCCTACTACATTTTAAATACTCTGATGTGTTCCTCACAAGTCAATATCTCACTAAAGTTGTTTCCTCCAATTCGCTCATGTCTACCTTATTTATCATTTGAAATTCAATTACATCTTGAAATAACTTTCATATTTATTGTGACTAAAGATATAATACCTAGAGGTAGAATTCAAGACCAAATTCCAAAACTAGTAATACAAATAGGTATTTTTAGAAGTAAAAAATCACACTTGTCATAAGAAACAATGGTAAAGAACATTGTCAAAAGTTCCTTAAGGAATTATTCACATTCCCTATCAAGGTGCCCTTGAATTGGTGGGTTGTGATTCATTAGAAATCCTTTTGCTAATTGCTTTTGGGATAAATGTCATTATCTTGCAACATATTTTTTCATTTATAAAACTTTGAGAAAACATCAAAATATGGTATGACAAAAATAAAAATTTCTCATTACATATTCCATGAAAAGATCTCAATAATTTTATGATATTTTTCTTTGTCACAAAAAATGGATATTTGTATTATGAGAGTAAAATCTACGTTAAGATGGACGTAGCAAAAGTACAAAGAAATTAAGCTCCATTTGGCAAGAGCCAATACAATCCAACTAGTTTTGAGACTTATGAGAGTTCTATAAGACAAAAAAAAGGTGCCCAAAAAGGAAAATACATATTATTCCAAAAACTAGTTTACTAAGTAAACTCAAATAGAAGCTCTGAATATGTATCTAAAAGACAATGCATTAATCTAACCCAACATGAAGAGAACAACTAATGTATGCTTTTTTGGCTTGTTCTACTACTAAATTTGGCTCATTGAGGTATGGAAATGCAATGTTGGTGACTAGAGCAGATTGTGTGCTTGAGTGAACCAAAGAGGAGGAAACATGATGATAATCCACCAACAAAGAACAAAGTGAATCTAATTCATCATGTGCCTATTATATTAGGGTCCTATGTTGGATGAGAAATTTCATCATTTTACTTGCCTTGGTTTCCAAATTTCCCATATGTATTTGGAGAGTTTAAACTCTTCAATTGCATCAACCAATTAACCTAAATCCTCCCTAACAATTATGAGTTATCGTAGTGAATGACGAATGAAAAAAAAAAAACTAAGTCCACAAAGAAGGAGAACAAGGAATGAAAATCAAGTGTATGAGGTGAGGATTCAAGGGTGGTCTTGAGAGGAAACAATAAAAAGGATATTGGGGCCCATCAATAGGTTTAGTTGAGATACTCAAGGAGAATACTGGTTTTGGTGAAAACACTTTCCTCGTGAAATGGAAGAGTTCAATTTTTGGGTTACTCCAAAAGCATTTACACTGTGCTTAGGGCTACTTCATGTAATGTGGAGTGCATGGTGTGATTCCCACCCTTGGTTGCATAGTGATGGACATATACACAGGAGATGTCTTGCTCATGGATTGGTAAACATTGACTTGACGCCTATGTGGTGCACTTCCTTATGATGTTGGAATCCTATGTAGAATGTTGACATTCTTTAGGAGTAGTACATGGAGACTTGGTTTCTTATTTGGGAGGAGAACTTATATGGAGGAGGAGCATTGGTGGATTTATTAGTATGGTGTTGAGTCATATGTATCATGATATCACTTTCTTTCTTACATGGAGACTTGTGCTTCACTTGAGAATGATTGGGTTTAAAAGCATTCATGAAGGTGTGGTGGACCCAGAGAAGTGCATGGATTAGAAGGTAGCATTATAATATTGGATACCTTTGGAGGAAATATTTGGAGCTTGTTTTATGTAGTGCTCACCATGTAACCCATCCTTGTTGGATGTTCTTACCTTGTAACTTGCCATGTGTCACTTTAGAGTTGGAGTGCTTCACATGTGGGACTAACTAGTGATTAGTTTGGTTGCTTGAGATAGTTATTTGTGGACCTTGTCTACTTTACTATTGTTAGCCTCTTTCACCTATTCTTTATAAAATGGGGATATAGTATTTATTTAACAGTCATCACATTCACATCATCTTGTCCTAGAGATGTGAAAGTTAATTGGGCCTTTGGTACCTTGAAGTTGAAATTGTCTAAGGTATTTATACTTGTCTTTATGCGAGGGAAGAAGGCTCTAGAGTTCATGGGAGGAAATTCATAGAGAAAAGTTGAATTGTTATGGTTGAATCCTTGTGTGAGAATTACCTAGAGTTTGTGGCAAAGAAACCCTATAGAAGTCTTGGAGTGCTTTGTTTGGATGTGAGGCAAACTTAGAGAAAGATCAAGATTGGACTTCTTGGTGTTGATTCTAGCTTGTCATGGAGAATTTATTGTGGTTGGATAGCTTGGGTATGCCGCATTGGGCCTTTGTATTGGTTTTTATGGTTTGCTATGAATGGTGAATGCCCTAGCTAGATTTTGGAGAGCATTAGAGAGTCTTGTCTTGTGATGAGTTTGGGATACATTGTTAGTGTGTACCTGTAACTTCATCTTTTGTATATATATAAAGTATTTTTCCATCCAAATATTGATTTTTGTGTACACATAGAAATAATTTTTTAGCTTATAATGTCATATTTGAGTAGTTTTTAAAGGTGTTTGGTTTGTGACTTCACAAACAACTAACTGATTTTGTCTAGTGACTTGAGAAACATATAGAAGCTAAATGGGAATATTTATGGCTATAATAAATATGCTACAAATAAGTAATTTTTAGTTTTGTTATATGTTAGGATTTGTGCGTTGAGCGTTGGAAAAATATTTCCCTTTAAGTTTAATTGTTTAATGCTTATTTTCTTAGACTTCTTTGTGTATTTGGTTGGAAATAAGTGAAATATATACTATTATAATTTATATTTTAAATTAAACCCTAAAGATGAAAATACATGGGAAAATGTTGGGGAACTTCATGATTGAGTTGAAATTTTTGAATTTGCATTTGAAGTGAGAAATTATCAAAATTTTCATACTCTCTCTCTCTCTCTCTCTCTCTCTCTCTCTCTCTCTCTCTCTCACGCACACACACACACACACACACACATGGACACAAACAAACACACCTAATTAATTTTTCTTTAATGCAAGTAATTAGCACACAAAGAGTTTAAAGGAAAATAAGCCCTAGTTTAGCTCTCCTTTTGTTTGATAATTTGTTCACATTTACTTCTTGTTGTTAGGAACCAAGAGAATTTAGTACTAATCATAATCACATGTTAACATGTAGGATAACTTGACACTACACAAAATCACTTACAACCCTAGGACAAAAATAACTGATTTTAGCTCGATTAACCTAGTGACTTATATCTCTCTTCCTTTCACCATGCATCCTTTCCTTAGTTTTCTTGGTTTCTCCTAGAAATCATATGGCAACTCCACTTCTCTTTATAGAACTAGAATTTGGGCCATTCCATTTATGGTAACATAATGCCTCATTCTTGTCTTCACACTAGGAGACTAAAAGGGGAGGATATTCATAGTCATAAAAGCTATTTCAATATACTCTAACATACATGCCACACCTTGGAAGAAGAGGAATGGTGAGTTAGAAAGCATAATCAAACTTGTAACCAATCAACCATTAGTTTAGTAGGGGAGGGGATATATACATGCATACAGAATTGGAAAAATAATCATGGTATATTTGGACATATATGTTGAGTGAACAAACTCCAACAACTAATGCACAATATGAGGGAAGGAGATTGTATAGTTATAGGGGTTATTTCAAGACAGAGTGAATTAATAAGTGGACAAACTCAACCTTTCCAATGAGTTCATTTTCTCCTCACAAGAGTTTTGTTATGCTTTATTTGTTTCCAAATTCTAACAATTTAGGTAATTTTATAATGGGATAAAACCTCTAAGGGAAAAATTCTATGGTTTAAGTTCCTATCAATCAAGAAAGACTACGAATTTCAACAAAATTTGTTTAGAATTTTGACAAGAATTTACACTAAAAGGAGGTAAGTTAGTCCACATAGTAACTTAATTATTTGAAGAATCCATAAGACAAAAATATCACACTATTATTACTTGCACATAGGCACAATCACAAATAACACATTGAGAAAGGAAGGGAAGGCCAAATGAACTGACATAATCGACCTACAAAAATATAAATAGAAATAAATGTTTTAACAACCTTTATATTTTTTATTTGTGTCATCCATGATGGTTTTGTGTTTTAATGTGTAACATTAATGACCTACAATTCCTCCAAAGATGTTTGCATCTCCAAACTTGACAAGTCCTTTAGCTTTATTATTGATCTCCATCTTTTCTTTGTGAATTTGTAGAGTTATTTCAAAGCATTTTTTTTTCAAATAAATTTAACTACATCATCAACATCTTCTTGGTGCTTAGTGACCCTAAATACATATGGGCATTATTCTAAGGGGTTCCACATGGTCATTCTCTCCTTATCCCTTCTTCATTTTGGCATGTGTTGTGCATCACAAAATTTTTGTACCATATCACCCTTATCACTCATGCCATCAATATTAAATAGATATTTTTTTAGAACTATACAAGATAAGTTTATGAACATGTTGTAGCCACTGCAACAACCCTCCAAATTAATTCCTAACTTTTCAAAATTTTGGAGCCCCTATAATATGTCTATTTCTATTTCTTACTTTCGATACCTTGTTGGTTTGCCAAAACCCTTCTAATCTCATCATAATTCTAACTCTCAAAGACTCTAAGGTTTATTCTTCTGCCCAAGTCACGGTCCACACCAAGTCAAGTCTCATGAGCCTAAAAATTGCGACCATGCGACCTACTTCAGTTTTGGCTAAGTTAAGTCGCTAAGTCGCAAGGAAAATTTTGTAACATTTTACCCTCATACGACTTTGTGATGCACCTGATGAAGTCACAAGGTCACAAACCGCTCAAAAAAGCACCTTACGACCCCCACGACCTTACGACTTCACGACCTCCCGAGTCACTAGGTCACATGGGTAGCGAGGTCACAAAATCATAAAACAGACCATTATGTGACTTGGCGACCTCTGCGACTTCGCACGTGCGATCATTTTCATAAACAATATGACCTTGTCGGTCATTTGAACAATTCATTTTGGTCACACGTGAGACGAAGAGGCTCAGTGACTTAGAGGAAGTGTGCAACCCTATCAACTAAGTGACCCTTTCGCTTCCTAGTTATCATTACTTATTTCCATTTGTCCCATTCTTTTTCCCTGGCCCTGCATATTCCTGATCTGGGGGGGTTTTTATCCAAGATTAATCGCCCATTTCACTTGGAAACCCTTGGCCATCTTATTTTTCCTCCCAAATGAATTTCTTCCCTGTCACTCAACCCCATAGCCTCCCCAAGTAAGCTTCTCCCCTCTCATGGATCAAGTCATCTTGTCCAGGGGGTCCCTAGGAACTCATTTTGAGCCTCATTCCCTTCACTGAGCCGCCATGAGGAACAGGTCGCCTGGCTAAAAGTTATGATAGGAAAAAGGATGTAACCTTGCGACCTTACAACTATGAGACCCTTGTGACCTATTCTTTATTGCGACTTATGTGACCATGCCTTTCTTGCTACCTAGCCTACCAGTTGCCAAGTCGCATTTTTCATCTTTACGACCCTACGACCCCCCCTCAACCCTACGAACTTGCGACCTATTAGGAAAATTTATTTCCCGGGGATTTTCTAAGAACTCTAAAACTGTGATTTGTGTTTTCTCCTAGGTTTAATTATTCATGTCATATCTCTCATCGTGGGAATGTTCGTTTGACATGCCAGGTGACATTGATATTGAGTGCATCTTGGTCTCCACTTTCTCTAGAAATATGGCACCTATGGTAGTGAATTATTCTCACAAAATATCTTAAAGCAGTGTACAAGAAATTTACCAGGTCCCATCACCTCCTATCTCCAAGGACACCACATGAAACCTCAACATGAGCACTAAGATTTCCTATTTTTATATTTATGCAGAGTTTTCTAAACAAGACATCCCTAAAGACCAGGAGGATTTCCAATTGTATATTAATGTCAAGAGGTCTACACTCCACAAAGTGGCCTCGCATCCTCCTATATTTCAGTGCGTTGAAACCATCGACTAGATTATACATAATATAGATAAAGATCGGTGGGTAGTGAGGGATCACATAGGTGCCGAATTTGTGGCTATCTCTTCGGTAGACATCGTTGCTTACTAAAGATTGTCAGAAAAGGAGGAGTCATTTAACACCCGATGGATCTAGGGTTTTGTAGTCCCAACCAAGGACATTCTGAGGGATTGGTGGAAAGACACGTCTAAGTTCCGAGTAAGAAATGACAAAATATACAATACATGGGGCCTAAAAAAGGTTTACCAACTTATTACTGCCATGATGAACCGGTAGTACAACAGGGCCGACATCGACACCTTCCACGGAACATGGGTCCATATCATGTATGTCGCCGCCACTAGAGGTACAGTTTTCAACTGGACCATTATCCTAGCTTCTGCATTAAGGACTAATATAGTTGCATCCAAGCATCGTGAGGTGGACCAAGCATCAGAGTTTTGCATGGCCTTGTACCCGTTGGATGTGATTTGTGTGAGATGTCATTTCGATCACAGAGCTACATTTAGACCTCAGCTGTGGCAGAGCCTATACCCCAACACTATAAGACCTTCTAGAACCCAGGCTACAACAAGACCTTCCAAAACCCAGGCTACAAGAGTATACTTGACTCCGCCTTTGAAATTTTCATCGCCATGTAATACAAGTTGCCTTTCGGGGAAGAGTGTCATTTCATGTCGAAAGGGCCATGGAGACTCTCACTAAAGTGGCACATTGGTTCCCCATCTAGGAGGGCACATTTATCAGGGTCTTTGGCTCATATAATACCCCTCACACGCTTCCTTGATTTTCCACAGATAAAGTGCTCATGTAAGAAGTATGTTATCAAATGACCCAAGGTTTCTCAAATACGTTGAGAAAAGGGAAGAAGAAACCCTGGCCCGCCTTCCCTCTTACTATCGAGGCTTACATGGTTGAAAATTTCAAAGAAGTGGAGGCAGAAAACAAGGAGATAAAGGGGTGCCATTTTGTGACTCTGAACCACCCCACCTTTGACCCTGAAAGAGTAGTGGTAGGTCACTACAAGAAAGCTAATTTCAACTGGTTGTACCCTCACACCAGGCACACTCACGAAGACAAAACTAGAAATTGCTACAATGCAGCCAGAGATTTAAGCTCCATTGAACAACAATAAAGGGATGATGAGTAAGTCAGGCATTCCCAAGAAAATGTGAGCTTACAAGAGAGGTCAACTTCACTGAAGAGGAAGAAAGAACAACGAAAGGAAATGGGAAAACTAAAGAAACACAAGGGTAAAGAGACAGAAGATCCCCCAAGCGACCAAGATGAGGGGGAAGATGATGAAACATTGGAGCAGAGAAATGCAACCTTGGCAAAGAAAAAGCAAGAGCTTAAGATAAAAAGAGAAGAATAACTAAGACAGTCACAGAAGTCAGGTGACTAGCAAACCGAAGACCATCTTGAGAAGAGATGACAAGAGGAGGAAATTAAGAAGAAAAAACTAGAGGAGGAACATTTGAAAAGGAAAGAAGAGTAGAGGGCCCAAGAAGAAGAAGGGAAGAAGAGGCAGGAACAAAAAGAGAAAGAGGATGAATGCAAACAAGCAGAAGAGTTCAAGAAGAAACAGGAACAAAGGAGGAAGGCAGAGGAAGAAAATAAAAGAGAGGAAGAAGAGGAATTAAGAAAATGACAAGAAGAGGTCGACAAGAAATCTCAACAGGAATATGAACAACAACAACAATTCAATGAGCAAGTTGAACTGCCTTCGCTAGATTTTCCCCCACCCACTCCCATCACTGGAAGGAATCTTCTTCTCAAAGAGTTAGGCATTCCTGATGAGGTTCAAGATGAAGTGATAGACCTTACCAATGTCACCTTTGATCAGGTCAATTATGATATCATGCAGGAAAGGAGGCAGTATTATGCTAGGAAACCTGCAGAGCATCTATCGGCGACCATGGAGAAGGAGATTGTCTTAGATACAACAGTTAATCCTGAGATAATTACCTCAGTTGGGACCACTTTTGTGATAGTGACTGAGCTAAATGTTGGAAGAATGAGAAAGCAAATTGCAGAACTCCAAAAAAAATTCTACGCATCTAGGAAAAGGGTCGTCGAAGCAAAAGAAGATATAAGGAAGATGGAAGAAGAGAACACAACACTTCACCTAGCTCACTCCAAGAGAACACAACACTTCACCTAGCTCACTCTAGCACAAAGGAATTACAAACCGCAATTAAGGAAGAGGCTAAAACCTTAACAGGAGCCATTGCAGTAGTTTATAAAGAGATGCCAAAACTGCACCATATTATGGCCCCTATCCTAGCCATACCAGCCAACACAAAAGAAATTTCCTCCATGCTAAAAGAGGTTGTTATAGCTTTAGAAAATATTCATGAGTGGACAACCAAGTATCCATAGGCATCTCAGTTCTCCAAGAAAATATTGGATCACTACCCAGAATGATAAAGTTGAGCTACACATTAAGATCCAAGCATGAGACAAGCTAGATAGATATGTGGATAAAGTTATTGCTTCTTACAAGCATCTTCTGAGTGATTTTGACTAGTGACTGAAAAGCACGAGGTTCCTTCTATTGTGACAGTTGGAGAAGTGAGGAAGCAGGAGGACATCCTACAGGAGGTTTAGGCATTTATTTACACTTTCAGGAAAACTTCCAACTCAAACGATTTGCAGGTTACAAAGGAAAACATAACGTAGTACGTAGCAGAACCGATGAGGATGTACAGAAAGTTGATGACTCTTTCTAATCAGATCAATGTCAAAAGAAGCACCCTCATTCTGGATGCCCTTGAATGTCTGCATAGGCATGACAAGAATAAGCCAAATATATCTCCAATAACCACTAAGTACAAGCTCTAGACACTTACCTCATGGAGCATCTACACTTAGATGTTCCAAAATTATCTATTGTCAAATTTATAGGATATAAATTAACTTATTTTGTTGAGAATAGCAAGATAGGATAGAGTAGAGAAAAATAGGAATTCGAAGAGTTAGGAGGAAGTCTAAAAGTCGTAAGGAAGTCAAAAGTTCATGAGGAAGTCTAAGCGTCAAGGGTAGACCAAAAATCACCCTATTTTCTATAAATACACCCTCATGGCATATTGTAAAGGACTTTTAGCTTTGGACTTATTTTGGTACATATTGTTTTGAGAACTTGTGCTCTTCTAATAAATGCGAGTATTAGTAGATTTCCACTACTGGATTGGATGAACACTTTGTATTGCGATGCCATGAATATTATTATATTCATGAATTGAAGGTTCTTATAATGTGCTATGAGTTTCCTTTGCAACACATGGATGGTATATGATATGTTGACCATGTGCTTATGTTGATAAATTGCTTTATTGATATTGGCATGCTACTATTGTAGATTGTTAAATCACTTGTGTTTGTAAATGCTTAACCATCTTGAACTCATTCTTGGTTGTTAAGTTCATCCTTTAGATATGTGTGCTCTTATTTGAATTTTTGCTAATGATTCTTTACCTAAGACTCATGATTTGAAATTCTAATATTGTCATTTATGGTATTTGTTTTATGAAGTATTCATCAGTTACCCACTCGCATTTGTTGAAGTTTATATGTTTTGTTTAGCCATATTCCCTTTCTCGTCTAAAGCCAACTTCAACCAATTATATGGCAATCGGGCCTACAACCGGATGGGACCCCTAAACCAAACGGTGTAGAGTGTAATTTGGATTCTGCACCAGGGAGATCCCCTAGTTTTTGGTGGTAATTCCAGCTTGTCAACAGGGCATAAACTACATATGAGTTCATACCAAAAATACATCTTGTCCAATGGCTAATTGAATGCTCACATATGCCCCTAGGGCATTACCAAATCTATTTAAGTTAATCCTCAGTCTTTGTCAAGGATCTCGTTGATAGGGATAAATGACCCAACACAAATTACAAGGGTTCTCTTTGGTATGAGGTTCCAATTAGACATCACACTGTTTCAGAATCATAAGAGACCCATCTAGATTCATGCACAGTAACCATGTTTTTTTTTTAATGTTGTGAGATATTTAATGATCATCATAGCAAGGGATGTGTTCAAACTAAACTAAAACTATCTAACCACATAAACGAAACTAGCCTAAACTTGTTGAATGTTGAATGATAGATGAGAATAAGAAGTAATGAGAAAATAAGCACCACAAATTCAAATACAAGGAAACAATTAGTTAATATCTTGGACAACATCTATTAAACACATACATGGCAGACACGTAGGACGAATGATAAGCATGGGAGTACATCTATTATTGACAATGATATACATTTATAGTACATGGTGTGACCCTTGGATTCATATTCCAAGTGGTCTTTTGGACTCCCTTTGGTTGTTCAGCTTCCACACCAACCCTTAGAGGATTAGGTGTCCAACATTCCCCCCCTTAATCCGAAGGGTTATGCATGAGTCCAAGAAGAGAGTTGTAATACAAAATGTGCAAAAATGCATGGCAACACTAGGTTGAATGTGCTCTCTGAAATGTTGGTATCAAGGGAGGTGGTTTAAGGATGATCACCAACACTAGAATGCTTAGTGTAGTTTCGATAACTCTTCCAAATATGGCATGAAGTTGAGGTCTTCTACTAGAGGAACTGCTCCTGATGTTTGGAAAAGAGAAACCTTCAACCATGAAAGGGAGGTCTCACCCTGCATAAAAGGGAGAACTTCAACCTGAAAAGGGAGGTCTCAACCTTTAATGGTTTAAGGATGACCAACAACTATGGACTGCTTAATTCAATTCCTGGAACTCTTCCAAAACTAGCAAGAAGATGAAGTCTTCTGCTAGAGGAAGTGTCCCCAAATATTTGAAGAGGCATCACCAACTTAAGGCATGCTCATGGGCATCTTTGTCTCTGGCTACAACTTTGAATCTGGTATGGTAGGTTATGGCTCAAGCTCGCTTGATGTGGATTTGAAGCTTGTAGATGACCATCATTTCCCCCCTATCAGATACAATGTGAGATGATGGAGAAAACTCAATTGCAATACTGTTCAATATTCAAGAACAAATCATGTTGTATGAGTGAAATATCTTCTTGGTTGTTGAAGCCCATTTCCAAGAAGCAGTCCATCCAAAATGAATATTTGTTCTTGCAGGAGGTTTGTTTATGAAGCATCTGTTTGAAGAATGACTGGTTTTATGACAGTGCTTACATGGATGAAGATCAAAACAATGATTTTTCATATGGCCAAATCGGTCATAGTGTTGGCATTTCACAATCTGATGTTGTTGTTGTGGAAAAGGAACAAAATCTGGAATAGTTGAAGGTGAACTATCATGAAGGAATCCAACACTTTGAAATTGGATGGGATTTGAGTAATCTGGAATATGAATGGACACGTCCTTGTCATATCCAAGACCAGTTATGTGCTTGTTGTGGAAAAGCTCTTCCCAAGGTCTGATGACCGACTTGGGAAGTGCAGAATGAATTTCTGCGTCTGCATGTACAACTGCTACTTCATTGCGTACTAAATCTGAATGAACTTCAACAATATTGAATTGTTGTTGATGGGAGTTTATCTCAATGTTCTAAACAAAATGATTCTTAATATGTTGTATCTCTTCTTGTTGTAGCTTTGTCTAAATCTACAAAAACTCAATATTCTCCTGTGCATTTTGCAAACACATTTTAATATTGGAAAGAGAGGTTTTGTTGATCTTAACCATCTCATCAATAGTGGAATGTATTAAATTATTTAGTAGTTTCAATAAATGATCCATTCGATCCATTTCAAACCAATAAAATCAGAGAAATGATGTTATCTTCAACACAAATTGACTTATAAAATGATAAATATTTGAAACTATTAGATTAGTAGCAGGATACCAATATCACCAAGTCACTGTAGCAGACAACACAGTACCAATTTCAATGCAGCAAATGACTCGCTACTTCAATGCACTTACTTCTCAAACTTCCCAAAAATAAGAGACAATCTTCAACTTTATTTGCAAATGAAATTTCGGATAGTTCTAGAGCCTGATAAAACATCTTTTCATAACATCTGAATAGAAATTCAAGATTCACAAATGCAATCATCTTTTATCACTAAATTCACTTCAGTAATTTCTGGTGTTTAATGGGGTCTCGCCCCTTGACATTTGGTCCTACTATCCGTCCTCCTCCAACACTTTCACTGAAACTTGGTGGAACATAACTTGAATCATCCAATTACAGCATAAAAATTTACTAAAATAGTCCACCCAAAAATAAGATGTCTTCAGGTCTACCAAACTACCAAGGGTAAATTATTTATCCGAAGCATAAATTGTGCAACTCAAAGTACCCCTGTGTCAACAGCGTCATCGTCACCCTCTACTCTGTATGTAAATCAGGAAAATATATGTTGTTGAGCAGCTGCTTTGTCGCCGCTATAGTTGCCCTAGGATTCGAACGCATAACCATCATAAGCACGAATGTGTGGCCCTAGGATTCAAATGCATAACCATAATAAGCACGAATGCCCATGTTCGCACATATATGTGCATATAATATTAAAAGACAAAGCTAAGCATCACATCGATATCGTGTTCCACAATTCAGACCCTCATGGCATTGAAAATGGATAGCATAACCAAAATGGTGACACAACAATCAATGCACCCAAATAGCATACCGGACAAGGTTGGCCTCCTTAGCAGGCAACCACTCTGAACCCCTTCATCATCAAATATGAGCATTAAATTAAATATTTCCAAAGATTTCACATCAAACGTAGGCCACACACCGTTGTTCGAGCCACGAGGAAGTTTCTTTACAGTGAGAGATCTCTTAGGGTGGCCTTTAGAACAATCTTCGAACAGCCAAAGCTTCAAAGAGAAGCATAAGCTTTCTTTGTGCCTAGACTAAAGACAACGGTTTTGAAGCACTCAAAGGACCAAATGAAGCAATATTTTCACCCAACTCCCGGGTTATAGTATAAAGGACAGGATTTTGATCCATTAGAACATCAACATCAAGCTTAAAAGCACAAAGAGGGAGTCTTGTAGCTAAGTCGTTGTGTTTAACACAGCTCACAAGGTTTGATTATGGATTTCACTCACCTTCAAAGTCTTGTATCACTCATATGCTCAAGGATTTCAGAACCTTGTACTACCTCGGCTTAAGCTTCTCTTTATACCCGAAACATCTTTGTATCAACAAATTGTTACAGTATCCTCAACTGAAATGCAAGGGGAGCCTACTTTCTAAGGTAATAGTTACACCATCTACTCTAGCCAGAGTGCTTCTATCAACACTCCCTTCAACCTGAACACACAAAACATCGCCTTGGTGCTATCAGATTCTCATGGCCACTGCTTGAAATTACAGGCGCGCTCATTCCACTAGCAGAGAAACTATTGCGGATAGCGCTGAGGAGGTTTTAGGCCTGACATACTAACAAAGAAACAACCACCGACATACTATTCGAGTAGGCACAAAAATTGAGAGGTAAATAAATGCAATGCAGAAAGGTATAACACTGAAGGAAGAGTGTTACTACGTGAAAATGTGAGCAAAGATTGCAGCTAGAATTTAGCTGAGAAAACATTCATGTGAGCAGAGATTGCAAAACTAACCTACACAGAAAGGCTATAAAATAAGTGGCTCAAATATGAGCAGGGCAGGATATCACCCACTCTGATAGCATGTTAAACACATACATGGCAGACACATAGGATGAATGACAGGCATGGGAGTACAACTATTATTGACAATGATATACATTTACAGTACATGGTGTGACCCTTGGATTCATATTCCAAGTGGTCTCTTGGACTCCCTTTGGTTGTTCAATTTCCACACCAACCCTTAGAGGATTAGGTTTCCAACAACATCGAATGATTAACTTACTAGAACAAATACATAATAGTTAGTTTATGGTCTAACAAGTGCTCATTAAAAAAACTAAATACAGAAATGATAACCATGTAAGAAAGAACCACATAGTTCACAAAATATTCGTTAACTAACAGAAATAAATCTCACAAAGTGCATACATAAATGAATTTGTTGACAAATAGTTTGAAATAAAACATAATGGATGAAAAGTTACGATATCAAAAGTGTCCTTCCGGGATTTTCAATATTATATATCATTGAATACAAGATACACTAGCTTCCTAGCTTTGTTCTACAAGGATTTCCAAAAATTTAAGAATTCATTCCCTCTTAAAGTTTTACAATATTTATAGGCTAGATAAGTAATTGCCTCTTGAGACTATTGGGCTTCTCTAGGGTAGTTACAACTCTTCAAATTCTAAATTTTTTCTAATACAATAAGGAAAAAGAACTTGTAAAACTCTTGGAAAACAAGTTGATAACCACTACAATGGGCTTAACTTCCCAATTGAGACCCTTAGGACTTCTTGAAGATATACAAGCCATATTTCATTATAGGATACAACTTTTTTAATCGTGTTAAGTAATTGACTGTCCATGATGACATGGAACTTTTAAGTGTTCTGAGATAGAGTTGGTACTTTTTTTCTCCAATGAGAGTACGAAAGAATTCAATATTGTCTATTGCTTCGCAGGGTCTACAAGGTATTTCTTAAGATTGTCTCTAGTAGGTTTTCTAGTCAAGAAACTAAAGGACGATTATTTAACATTTAACAAGTCATCCAACTCTTTATTTACATCTTCATCTCTCCTAGTCTCTCCCTGAGCCCCAATGGATGGTAGCTTGTTCATCTTGATTATTCTCTCAACTAAAGAATAATGTTGCCGATATTATGCCACGGATTTGGAGATGTCCTTCTCAAGTTTCGCTTGAATCTTTAGAGCTCACTTGATAGTGATGGAATCGTATGTCAATTCTTGCACACTAATTATAGTATTTCTAGCAGGGATTGAGGGTATTCTTTGGGCCATTTTTCTAGCCATTTTATATCACTCAATACTCTTTGAAGATGAGTACCTCATTCCTTTTCTTATTCCTAAAGTGGCAGCAACTTGGATGAAATATTATACAATATTTGGAGGTATCGGTACACTTGTTTGACTAAAAAATTGTAAGATTAATGTAGCTCAGAAGCACATTCCATGTAATCTTCCAACGTGGTGTTTTTCTGCTTCATGTCCTTGGCTTCATCTTTCAGCAACTTGACTTGTTGTTCTGCTTTAGTTGCTCTAGGAGTTCCTACACATTTCTCTTTATGGCTCGAGAGAACATTGTGCCTATTGAATCCATAACAAGTAGATCTTTTTTGGTGTGAGACATGACAGGTCTTTTAGTGGTGCCCTACACTAGGGGTAGATGTGGGGTGGACATGTTCAAACTATGATCAAAATTTAATCTACCCAAATTAACCACTTTATTGCTTTTAGACAATGTGATACCCATTTTTTTCATTAGCAAGTGGCATCCTATGATCACGAGAGCTATCAGTTGGACTAAGTTAACATCCATGGCATTTGAATATGGTCATTTAGATGTTTCCTATTCCTCGTGTTGGGCCTATTGATGTTTCTAGAACCCACCAACATCTAGGGATATCTTTGATAGGAGGTCCTACTTAGACCTCACACCATTTGGTGTAGGATTCCCATCTAGAAAGCTCGACTATCATTAACTTAGATATTTTCCTTGGCTTAAGCAATTAGCATGAGATAGTAGCATGCATGTGCTTTTGAATGATCAAGATATTGTGCCTTGTGGAATGTTTGATTGTAGATGTATCAAGGTTCTTCCAGTGCAAGGGAAAAAATTGAGCCTCTAAAATAGAATTAATAGTACTAATCTAGTAGAGACGCACACACGTAAACAAGGAAGAATCGTTAGATATCAAGTGAAACAGTTCACATAGATGTTACAATCATTAAAATCATCACAACACATTTCCAACAAGTTTAACACCAAAGTCACAAAATAGTTCAATTACTTTAATACATGTGAGAGCCAACATAAACCACAAACATTAGAAGAATAGTCTCAAAACATCCATGATCCATGCATGAAAATGTGTTGGATGAATGGCTTCAAGTATTAAGCAAAAATTCCAAGATACATTAGTACAATGAACATCACTAGCTCCAATAATGGAGTGTTAGAGCCACTACTTGCTCCCCAAAAGTACTATCTCTATCTCTCTAATTCCTTGTGGGAGAAGCCAAGGTGAAAAGTATTTTGCTTGAGTATTGAGTCTCCTTTTACAGCTTGAGGCATGAACTTTCATATCCCCGTGACTCTTGAGTTTTTCATATGACTTCTCAACTTCTATGACCTTTGGACTTATATATAAATCTTGGACTTCTAAATGACCTTTGGAATTACATGTCCTTTATACTTCTTCACAAGCGTCTTTTGTCCATACATGACTCTTCAAATTCTATTTCTTTGTATTTACAATAATTACATTATTACATCATGTTTTCCACATCAACATGTGGTGAGAACATGACAAGTCACTAACATTGATGACTTGGACTCATAGTGACTGATGACATGGACTTTCATAATAGGTGACAATTATGCCACTTTCATCATCGATCTTGCATGAAACTTCTGTGTTGTTGATTCCTTCACCCTCTAAAGGGTCTCTGATCATGTGGAGTCTTTTGCATTGCTTCAATCATCAAGATTTTAATGTTCTTGATTTTATCTCATCACGTGTTCTTTGTTATTAAATGCTTTCTTTGGCTACCCTATTCGCCCAATCTCTTCATGCATATTTTCCATGTTGTTTTGGAATACTTCCAACCGGGATCACTCATGGAACTCAAACACGAGTCTGGAAAATATCCTATTCTAACATGTATCATGAAGATTTTTTTTCCGTGACTCAATAGTGCACTTCAAGAAGAGAAAGGAAGATTTTGGGTGCAAGTTGCATTGCCAAGGAGGGAAATCTAAATGCTTTAACACTTCAAGGTGCACTCATGCGCTCAAATGGAAAGAGGAATCTTAAGGGAGGGTGCAAGGCACAAGTATGAAGGATGAAGGAATGCTAATGAGGCTTTGAAAGTGTGTTATGTGCTCAAGAGAAGACAAGAAGGTACAAGGCGCAAGTTTGAAGGTTGAAAGGTTGAGCTTTGACCTTCCCAAGTATGGTGTACACTCAAGGGAGATAAGGAGGGCGTAGGGTGCACAATCAAAGCTCAAAGGGTACATCATTTTTTGCTTCAAGGTGCACTCATTTTCTCAAGGAGGGTGGATTTCTTCGAGTTGAAGGAGTGCGCTCAAGAGGAAGACTTGATTTTTCTGGGTGCATTTTGGAAAAGAAAAGGGAGATGATGCTTGGTAGTGTGCTATGTGATCTTGGAAGGCACAGGGAACACTTAGGAATATGGAAGGAGCTCAAACTAAGGCTTAGTATTGTGCTTATGCACTCTCCTAGCCTTAGTGGTCTAGCTTGTGCAACCAAAATTTGTATAAGTCTGAAAGATCAAACAAGGGGAAAATACAATGAGTATAGATGTAAAACCAAGTGAGACACATACCAACTCATCAATAAAACTTAGACAGGAGAAAAAAATGAGAAATACACATCAAAACACCAGTTTTACAAACACTCCCCAAGTACAATAAAAAAAAGTGTGTGCGACTGCGACCAAAAGTATCATTTTACGACAAACAAATGTATTTTAACCATGAAGTACACTAGAGATGTTCTAATCAATGTGATGACACTTAGGAACAATCAAGAACACTTGAAACATGTGGGATGACTTGAAACAACACTTGACAACCAAAGACACCACTTGATACAACAATAGTAGGCTCCAAAATTTGAATGCCTTGAAGTTTTGGAGGGTGTTGTAGTAGTGAAAACACTTGGTGACACACTGGATGAACTTTAACTTCTCTGCTTAGGAATAATTTTTATGTTAAAGGGTTGGTCCTTCAGGAAGTATTGATTCACCAATCAGATTGCCTTGACTTCCCCTCTCGACCCAATTGTATACATAGCACCTCACTTCCTTTCACTTAGTTCAAACACATAATAGATATGCCATATTGCAATTTTTTTCAATCTAATAGAGGGTAATATGCACGACAAGTTTTAGATTTTTAGAGTATGAGTTTCATCTTTGGTGTTGCTTCATTGCTAGCAAGCATGGATAGTACCCAGGTGGAGTCACTACAGGATCATATACAGTGATTCGCTGCCAGGGAACCTGAACAGTACCCTGACGAAGTCACCCTCTTCACCTCCCTGCGCAAGAATCCTTTCTCTTCTTTCACCCTTTAATTATTTATTGAATAGGATTTTTCTTCAAGACTTATTATTTTCAATGGGAGGAAGAGGGAACCCGAGTTATTGAGAGCAAAAGAAGTTTCCCCTTCAGAGAAGTATTAATATAACCTCTGATATTGGTTTTCTCGCTTTATATTTTCCCCTTATCCTTTCTCTACTAGATTGGATTACCATGTAACACACCTAGTAGGTTTTACACCAAGTTGAGGGGTTAGGATAAAAAAATATATGCGGATATAATAGGTTCTCTCAAGTTTTTCTTCTTAGATGTATTCTATTTTCCGTCCATACTTAACTCAACCTATGGTACCTTCCCAAACAAAGAAAAATAACTAACAGATAGCCAAGCATTGTGGTTCTCACATCTACTCTTTTTTTCACCACAAATCCTTTTTGCTCTATGCACTCTTTTACACAAGGTCTTTTTTATGTACAATGACCAAGACACAAAACAAGATGGAACTGTTTAGTCAATTTAGTGTCCTAAATTGATTGCATGAGTTATCAACCGAGGTTTGTAAGCTGATGAAGTGTAGTGCACTATATGTGCTTAGTTAACCCTACTTCGTTGTTTTGTATTTTTATATTGTTTTGGGGGTTTTTGTTCTTTGATTCCTAATGATGTACAAACTGAACTATGAGAAACTGAATCTAAACTTCCTAAAGGTGAACCAAGAGCTTAAAGCTAGTCAAAATCTAAGTTAAAAGAAGGAAAAACAGAGCATCTGTCCTATCTTTTCATTAATCCTAAGTCATGAATCTAATTCTTAAAATTAAGAGCTATAGTTGTAAGGCATGCTGAAATAAATACAGAGAATGAAATTAACTGAAGTACTTCTAGTTACTCTAACCTTCAATTTTGAAACATAACCTTCTTGAAATGGAATATAAGCAACTTTTTGTACTTTATGATCTAGAGAACTAAATAAAAACATGCAGAAAGTAACTAATTGGTTTCAACCATTGTGTAAAGTGAATGTTTAATCAGTTAGTTTAAGATGGGTATTAGCTGGAAATGGTGATAAAAAACATTCCTTAACACAGTGTGTTGACAATCTGAACCAGAAATTTAATAACAAAAACAGTGAGTAAACTAGTCAACAATGCATTCTCATTACTTTCAACCTTACTCTGTTTAGAAAACAAAGTTGTTTCCTTTATGAAATGGATTGGAGAAACAAGACTACACAATTTAATTCTAACATTATGCTACTGATCAAAAGTAAAAGAAATCAAACTACAAGAAATCAACCTAAGTTAGAAACACTGCTAAAAGCAAATGGTAAAATTAAAACTAAACAGAAAACAAATGAAAAGAAAATCTCCTTCAGTGCAGGGGCCCTCTGCAATTGACTAGGTTGAGCTGCTAACTAGTTGAAAATGCTCTTTCAAATGATAATTGGTCAACACAAGGCTTTATATTAGGAACAAAAGTTCAAAATTACAGAATTGAAAGTCTGAGCTTAATACATCAAAAATTTTGAACCCCTCTGGGCTCTGTACAACCGGTATTTAAAAGAAAATATTCATAGTTGTCTTTGAGGAAAATAACTACAGGTGGTCTACATGTATCACACAGGACTGTGTAAATGTTTGATCAGCTATAGGTGACTTGAATTTGAGCAAGATGGTTGGATAGAACCATTAACACAGGTGGCTGATCCGATTTAATGTTGCAACAGAACTGGTGGATTTATTAATTAACCACGAAAGAGTAGACAAAGAGTCCTATTGCTTCTGAGTTTCATATGTTTGACTCCACCTTTGACTGTGGTCTTGAGTTGGCTTTCTTATCGATCTGGGCTGAGTGACTAGGATAGGATTCATGTGGGGCTGATTCCAGAGATGCATGTGGCCGGTTTCTTCGTCTGACACCTAGAACCTGCGAGACCATGGAAATAGCTACGGAATAGACAGTTAGCTGCAGAATAGTCTGCATTCTGTAGCTAATTTGCAAAAACTTATGCAAATAGCAAAAACATAAAAATATATCATGTCAATCATTTAATGCCCTCCTTAAGACAAAATATATCATTTATCATTGATGGGGATCTGTCTTCTTATGTAAAAAACAAGGGAAAGATGTGAGAAAAGATGTCAAGGAGAGGGTAATTCTGAGGTTCAATAGGGACATGACTCGACACAACAAATATGAGACCGACAACAAACAATAATGAAATAAAATGTACAGGAAATGCAAATTAGAGTTGCTGCTAGAAATAATGCTTCAAACATTGGCCATTAACGGGAAGAGGGTAAGTCCTCCCATATAAAGGTTTCATCATGAAAGCATTATCATCGAGTTTCTCTTCTATGGTGTAGGGGTCTACCCACAGAGATTGGAACTTTATGTGTTTGCCTTTCTCTTCATGGGATTTATCCCACTTCAATACTAATTCACCCACATTCAAACTCTTAGTCCCTACATATTTCTTGTCAAACCAACGCTTAAAACGGTTTTGGTGTACAACAAATATTTCTTTAGCTTTAATTCTTTCTTCCTCAAGTTTAAGCAAATTATTTATCCTACTTTGAACCAAAAGGAACGGTATGCCTTGGGACTCTTGGGGGAGTGTCAAGGCTGGTAGGTACAAGTTAGGAGGCAATATATCTTCTTTACCATATACCAGGAAGTATGGTGAGGTTTTGAGGGAAGGCTTATGAGTTACACTGTTAGCCCATAATGCATATACCAAAGCATTGTGTCATTTCCTTTGCTCAAAGAAAATGGTTTTCTTGATTATGCGAATGATATTTTTGTTTGTTTATTCTTCTAAACCATTTCCCCGTAGATAATAGTTAGGTGCATGCTTTAATATGATACCATTTTCTAATGTTAACTAAAAAAGTTTCAACGAAGAGAAATAAGTCACATTATCAAAGACAAGAGATGTTGGAACACCAAACCAGGTTACAATGTTTTGTTTTAGGAATTGGATGACTTCCTGATCGTTAACTTGTCTTAAAGGAATTGCTTCTGTCCATTGAGTAAAATAATATGTTGTTATTGGGATGTATTGGTGTTTATTTTATGAGTGCGGGAAGATTTCTATAATAACATCTAGTCCCCACTATTGGAAAGGTTCCTCAACTGTTACTGGTAGCAGTGAGGCAGCTGACTTCTGGTCTTGACCAGCACATCTTTGATAACATGGGCATTTACAGGCATAAGCATGATCATCCTTGAATAAGGTGGGCCAGTAATAACCAACCCTCATTACTTTATGTGAATTTGTATCTCTCACATAATGTCCACATGTCGATCCATCATATAAATCTCTTAATACCTTTTTTGTGCCTTGAGGCTCTAGGCATCTTAACAAGACACCATTATGGTTCTTTGTAAAAAGAACTCCATGAATGAGTTGATACATAGAGCTTTAAGGTGGATTTCCCTCTTTTGTTTATTTGATAAATGTGTGGACAAGGTGTCCTGCTCTAAGAATTTCCATATGTATGAATACCATGGCGATGTCGAGGCTATCGGGGGAACTTGTTCAATGTTATACATTTCTATTTCTTGCTCCCATCCTGAAATATCTTCCTCCATGGCATCTCTCACTTCTACTGCAAGTTGACAGAGGCCATGACCCTTAATAGTATGAATTGGATTAAACTTTGGATCATATTCTTGCAAACAGGTCATCCAATTTTCCCTCTTCTCACCCAGCTCTTGTTGCACACAGAGCATTCTGACAGTTGGATGAGGCACATATATGATCGTGTGAGATTTTAGGAGGTAGGGCTTGAAATGATTGATTGCCTTATATACAACATATGATTGTTTATCAACAACACGATAGCTTAGCTTTGACCCCTCTAAACTAGAACTCATGAAGGAAATGGATCATTCATTTCCTTCAAAATCCTTCTACATCAGTACGGACGCAATAGATGAATCTAAGGCAAAAGTGTAAAGGATCAAATATTTGTGATAATCAAGACTAAACAATGCAAACACATCAGCAATAACTTGTCTAATATGAGAAAAAACATCATTTTCCCTTTTTCCCCACTTATAGACTGCATCTTTCTGAATCATCTCTTGCAATGGTTTAACTATCTGAGCATATTCAGAGATGAACTTGCACAAGAAACTAATATTCCCTAAGAATGATTGCATTTCATTCTTTCCTACAGGGAATGAGATCAGAGTTATAGCTTTGACCCTTTCTGGATCAACTTTGATTCCACTCTTGGCAATGATGTGTCCTAGGAGAGTACCCTCTGACACACCGAAGATGTTTTTCTTAGGATTGAGACAAATCCCATACTTATGACATCGCTTAAATATTTGTTTTAGATGACACATATGGTCTAATCTCATTTCGAGAATATAATTACATCATCCAGATGGACTACTACATTTTGGCCAATCAAGCCATGGAAAGTGATGTCCATTGCTCTTTGAAATGTTGTGCCAACATAATAAGCCTGAATTCCATGCGCTTAAAGGTGAATGTGTAACAGCCCTGGTGAAAATTTCATGTAATAAAAGTTAATAAAGGAAAAAAATAAGACCATGGTTAAGGGACGCTTATTCCAAGCTAAATGTTGGCCAAAGATATCCTAGTGGGCATCACTGGATATGTTTATGGCTAAGGAAATTGGAAAAGGCTAAGGCAAAGGTATTAAAAGGCAAAGAGGCATTTTTGGCACATTTATTTATGAAAATAAAGGAAATTAGGAGAAAATTAAGGTGAAAGGTCACAGGTTGCATGGGAGGAGGAAATTGAATGAAAACCATGGAAAATGAAGAAAATAGAGGCCTCGTTAATACAAAGGCTTCTGAGGATCAGTGGGTAGCCTTTCGTCAGTTCAAGTTTTGGAGCTCTCTCATTATTCTCTCTCTCTCTCACTCTTGGTCACTTAGAGTTTTCTTGGAGCACTCTAGCTTTAAATCAAGGACGGAAAAGAAAGAAAAGGGAAAGGAAGGAAAGCAAGGATCAAGGAAGAAAGAGCAAGATCAAGTAGCTTCAACAAGAACACTTGCAGGTAACATATTGCATTTGTGATTTCCTAGCTGGTTTTGACATGCATGGATTTTCATGTTGGTGTATGGTTCTCTTATTATCGGTGGCATGGTTTTTCTGAGTTATGGCAGTGGCTTTTAGCTTAGCCTTGCCTTTTTCGAATGCCTGGTGTTGTGGAAATTTTATCTCAGTCTTGATCTTTGGATTTGCTGGATGGATTTCAGAATCCGGGGTGGAGGTGGTCTCAAGGTTCATTCTCAAAGGCCTGGGAATCCCCTGACCAGTTTGGCAGGATATACGGTAAAGCCTAAGGGAGGAGTCTCAGTTTAGGGCCTACTGATCCGGGTTTGGATTGCAGTAAAACCTAAGAGACTTGTCTTGGTTTAGGGCCTAGTGATACGGTATTCGATTGTGGTAAAGCCTGAGAGGCAAGGAGACAAAAAATTATTCAAGGATAATGGTGGATTTCGGATGGCATTCCAAGTTTAGTTCATTTTTGTGATTGGAGCACCTATTTCGATGGGATCACAATTTGGTGAGGGTGGAGGTGGTTTAACCTCTGGATTCCCTTGGTTGTTTTTGGATTGGTTTATCCATGAGATCCCACATTCATGTTTGGAATATGGCACGGGGGTGATTGGCTAAAATAAAGGTTTGGTTCAGCCATGTCTACGGTCGGGTGGTACGTGGAAGTCCTGAACCTGGTTGGATTTTCCTATCATTAATGAAAGCAAAGTTCTCTTTCTTTTGTACTTGTTTTTATGTGGATTTAATGGTCGTTATGTCTATGATATTTCCATGGTTTTATGTTGGTTATAACCATGGTTAATTGACTGGTTCATGTCATGGTTAGTTCATGTATTTACTTGTAATTGTTAAAATGATGGATGAGGGACCTAATTGATGTCATAAAATTTCAAGGGAGAAGGTGGGGAACCTTCTTGTCGTGTTTCAAAAGAGTTTTTAGTCATTCATGCTATGTCTTGTATCTTAGACCTATAGGTTGTACTAGTGCCAGTTGTTTGACAGAATGTCAGTCCTAGTTGGGGATGGTCAGGCCTAGTACTAAAGTTGATTTTTGGTTTATTAGCCTTGTCATCATGTGTTTGATGGATTTTGAAAGTTACAGCAAGTTCTAGGCAGTGGTTGGAATTCTAGGATAGACAAGTGCCTTAAATTCTGCGTACGCTAGCATAGGTCCGTTGGGAAAAGTCCCTAGACACAGGCATGTAGACCTGTGAGAGCGTCCATAGGTCTTGTTGTAGTTGCTGCAACACCCTCCAAAATTTTGGCCAACATCCAATTTCAGAGCCCCCTTTGATAGTTTTACTTGATGACTTCACGCACTCGGGTTCACTCCGTGAGCTTGTATGAGTCTTCGCACCCACCTTGCTTGATCATTCCACCGACAACTTTTACATGTTAATGTCAATGCCATGCTTGCGACCATGTTCTGGTCATACACAAGGTCTTTGCTTTGTGTGTACATGTTGTGTTCGCTATGTAAACATTCGTCACGCTCACACACGGAGTCATATTCACGATCAATCACAAGTGTCGCGCTTGTCTCTCACATCGTCAGTCAGTCTTGTTGACTATATGTGTCTGGATGGTTTGAGTCGTCTCATTGTCAAGTCATGTAAGTGTGTGTTTGCAAGATCACGTACACACATTTTCACTCGTTCACACACTTAGTCATTTGCTGAAGTTCTGACAACCGAATTCCCCTCTAATAGCTGGACCTTCACCCCACCATCGACTTGATCGAATGTCACCTAGAATAGCACAGAAGCACCAAGCAAGCCATTTCAAGTTGCACTTCCTGCAAGTAAGATCAATCAACCTCCCTACTGGTCAACTGGGGAATTGACCCTGCAGTCACCCTAGGACTGGTTCCCCTCAAAAATTGGGCAAAGGTTGCAGAATTTACGCACTCCACTGACTAAGAAAATTATGCAGATAGGCTGGACAGACACCTAGTGCCCATCCTTGTCTCCCTCAGAAAATTGCACAGTTTTTCCAATCAACACACCAGTCAATCAGCTCGTTGATCACTAGGAAAATTGCGTAGTTTTCATGAGCAAGCCTTCTACTGCCTAGCAATCCACTCAGTTCAAAAACTGCGCAGAGGTGATTAGCAGGCCAGCCTCCGAGCATCAGTGTAGTTTTTCCCTCCAGCATCTGACTTCCAGTTCCCTCCAAGAATTGCGCAGTTTTTGCTGCCAAGATCTAGCAGCTAACTGTCAATCCCCTTCAAGAATTACGCAGTTTTTGTTGCCAAGGTCCTAGCAGCTGACTGCCAGTTCCCTCAAGGAATTGCGTAGTTTTTGCTGCCAAGGTCCTAGCAGCCAACTCCCTCTAGGAATTGTGTAGTTTTGGCTGTCAGGCTCCGACTGCCCTCTCGTTCCAAAAATTGCATAGATTTTGTCTGCCCAGCCTTTCCGTAGCCCAAATTGCTCCTCTCAAAAATTGCACAGTTTTTTCCACCAGCTAAGCTAGACCTTGCATACAATCACTGTCA
Organism: Pinus taeda; assembly: GCA_000404065.3. Classification (NCBI taxonomy): domain Eukaryota; kingdom Viridiplantae; phylum Streptophyta; class Pinopsida; order Pinales; family Pinaceae; genus Pinus; species Pinus taeda. The sequence goes on along the minus strand of APFE031392757.1, from coordinate 24,994 downwards.
ATCCAAATTTCCCATATCCATCACCTAGTGACTTCTGTGCATTTTTCACCAGCAGTGCTTGGAGCCTCCATAACAACTTGCAAATTCGCAACCTTGTCTCCTCTCCCGGTCACTTGCATTTGAAACGAACATGCATCATGGTAGGCTAGGAGGTTTATGGATTTGATGTCATCTCATCATGAGTGACTAGAGATACAGGTACACAAACAAACATGGCACGATGATAGATGGGATGAACAAAGGGAGTACATGCAAAAGGACATGTTCACCAATGAACAGACAAATGATGCATGTAAAGAGATGTGCTCGCGAATAGACGAACATGCAAGGATGTGTTCATACACGGATGAACGGATGAGCGAACATGCAAGATGTGTTCACGAAAGGATGAACGGATGAACATGCACTTTTCATGAATGTGTGAACCTGTCAAGCATGCCAACATGCAAGCAAGGAGCAACGTGCAAATACAACATCAAGCAAATCCAATGACCATTGAAGACTCCGCGCACTTTGCCATGCGAAGGTGAAGTTGTGACACGCCATGAGGAAATCCATCACCCATCAACACTGCAGCTCGACATGCACACCACCAGCAACACGAATGTACCAACAATGTCATGTCGAGTCTTGTCATGGGTTATGTCGTCCACATCTCTACTGTGGATCATACTATCATTCAATTTAATGTAACGTGGAATTCCAAGAGACCCACTTGTCATGTGAAGAGTCATGTAAAGTCTAAAGGTCATGGAAGTCAAACGGTCATGAGGGAAGTTGAATAGCCACAAGGGTCAGTTTCAACCTTTGCTATAAATACCCCCTCATTTGTACATGTGAAGGAATTTTCACGTCGGCTCCTCCCACATAGCCTTGAGAGTCTGTAATCTTTTCTTTGAGGAGTAAGTAGTGGCTCCAACGCCCCGCCCACGGGGTTAGAGATGTATGGTGTAACGATGTGTCTTGGAAGTTTCGCTTAATTCAGAAGCCTGCTAACAGGCCAACACGTTTTCACACATGTGTTGTAACAGTTGTAAGACTGATCTTGAACACTTGTAATGCATGTTGCTTTAACCTGTGTTTAACACTTGAACTCATTAAATTGTTGTAATACATATATATTAATGAAAATGTGTTGTATGAGTTGTTAACGTTGTCCTACCCTTGTTGGTTACCTCCCTGGACATTAGAAATGCTTTTCACATAAACTTGCTATAACAATCGTCGCACTCGCGCAAACTCCTCCACTGTGTGTTGTATGTGTTATCTTTCCTTGTGTGTTGTGACTACCGCATCCGTGTGGAATGCTCTTCCAGTGGTTGTGCATGACCTGTTGTGTTGTGTGTTCCTAACAGAGTTGGGGCTTCCTCCCATCCGACTTGGGACTCACTCCCACCCTCTCCCTCTCAATGAAAGAACCATTGACACAAGTAACACTAGCAATCACCAGGCATGTGAACCTCACTACTCGAAGATAAAGCATACCACTCTCTTGTGCTGACAAGCAAGAGCTGAGGCAAATCTTTAAGATAATGGCAACCAAGCCATCATACCGGATGGGACTCCCACACCAAACAGTGTGAGGTCTAGATGGGACTTCATACTGCGGTGATCCCCTGAATGTTGGTGAGTCCAACACCGTCAATAGGTCCCTGGACACTGGCATGCCCATAACATGAGAGCATCTAGAGGTCAAGAGGTCTAAAAGGTCAGGGGGAACCAGGGGCAAGATGTCTGAGTGGCTGGGATGTCTCCTAGGGGTTTTGTTACTGATGTGGCAGGTATGGTTGATGTGTTTCCGTCAATTCCATTTCCTTAAGGTCACCAAGGTGGTTAAATCATATCATAGTAGCCTCTCGTTGTATGTTTACCTTGGTTGGTCGATTACTTGGGTTGATGTGGGAGGAGGGTGGTTACAGATTGGTATCAGAGCGTGGTTGCACTCTACTTGGGTGAATGTGTTTGTCATGCATTCATGTCGGTTGCACGTGTGTCAGTCATCCTTGAATGCTTGTTGCATATCCATGGTGTTGGTCATGGTCGTAGTGATGTGACCATGGGAATAAGGATGTCATTGTGTGAAGTGTGTTGGCATGGGTGTATGATTGGGTGCATGTTGTTTATTTTACATAAGATCAATATACAATGATATGGTTTTGTTGTCATGCATGAGGTCATGGTATGTGTAGTTGATATGGTCATGCTTTAATGACTGGAATCTAGCTAGACTGATGGTTACATGGTTATATTCTTATGCATCATATGTCTATATGTTGTTATGATTATGTTATACATGTATCACGTTGATTTGATGATCTTGTAGATGAGATATCCTCCCCGAACTATGCTAAGGAACGTTGGTTTATAATGATTTGGTTTAGATGACATAGTATGTTTTGCAGGAGAAAGATCAAAATGTCTAGAAAGATGGTAGACTACAAAGACTCTCCCCATGAATCAAATGAGCAGCGTGGTGTTGGGAACTCTTTTGATTTGTTAGACACAATGAAAATCTTGAAGGAAGAAGTAAGGAGTTGTAAGGCAAACAATGACAAAATCATGCAGGCACAAGAGAACAAGCAGAGTTTAATGCAATACTACTTCAGAGTTTATCAGAATTGCAATGACAGGGACCACTTAAGATCAGCCATAAGCAGGAGGATAGAACTAATGGGGCATATGGCAGCAGGACTTATGGTGGTCACAGGTCGGAGATGGCGAGATGTTGGACACTCCGGATAAGAGAGGTGATGGACACATTTACTATTCTAGTTCTGGTTCGGACAGGCATCATGATCGTCATCGTTATCATCCTTACAGGAAGAGTGATAGGGGATACTTGCCGAATGAGTTTAAGAAAGTAAAGCCACCTACCTTTGATGGAGAGATGAAGAAATCACAGGATGTTGAGGCATGGTTTCCTCGTATGAGGAAGTTCTTTAGATCGCAACATTATTCAGAAAACATGAAAGCAAAGATAGCCACTTTCAGTCTCAAAGGTAAAGCAGATGTTTGGTGGGAAGACGTGAAGAATGTTAAAGGCATACATGAGGATGATTTGGCTTCGAATGAGTTTGAGAGTCTCTTCAAGAAGAATTATTTGTTAGAGAGATACTTTGATGATAGAACTAAGGATTTTTATGAGTTGTGGATGGGTTCCATGACATATTATGAGTATACTAGCAGGTTCTTGGAGTTGTTGAGATATGTCCCTTACCTCAAGGAGGAGAAGGCCAAGGTTCATAGATTCATTAGTGGACTACCAATAGCATACAAAGACTAGATTGAGTTTGATGAGCCTAGATCATTGGAGGAGGCCATCCCATAGTTGAAACATTGTTATGAGCAGTTGAAACGCAAAGTTGAGCCTTAGCGTGAATTGAAAGGAAATGAGAAATCTAAAGAGAAATGGCCACCAAAGCGAGGAAGACCTCAAAATGCAAGTGAGAAAGAAAATTTAGTCCCTTACAAGAAGTTCAATACAATTGAGAGGGGACATGGAGAGCAGCAGACTAGAGGTGGTGGTAGAGAACCATTGCAGTGTTGTATATGTCGTAAGGATCATCGTAAGAGGGATTTTCCACAGTATCATAGTGGTGGTAGACCCCAGATCTATAGTGCTCAGGAGGCGCATGCAATTGGTGATGTTAGTCATATCATTCCTCAGATATGCAGCTGTGGACAGCAGGCAAGCGGATCATCAGGCATCTATCATTGAGATGGATGGTAAGCTTTGTGATCAAGTCGTTTCTATTTTGATTGATCTTGGATATAACTATAGTTATATTAATCCTGACCTGGTGGATAAGTGTGGTTTGAGAAAAGAAGTGCATACAAAATCTTGGTTAGTACAGTTGGATATAGGTACAAAGAAGAGAGTTTGCCATTGGGTAAGAGCTTGTGCATTTGATTTAAATGGGATGCCTAAAACAGCACATTTGAATGTACTACCATTGGGATCGTATAGTATGCTGTTGGGTATGGATTGGTTGTACCTTCACAGGACCAAAGTGGATTTCTTCGACAAGGCCATTAAGTGTGTGGATGATAGTGGGGAAATGAGAAATTTGCAGGGGAAGAAGAAGCCTACATCAGTGAGGATGTTTACCGCTATGCAGGAAAAGTGTAGTTGTAGAAAAGTTTGAGTGATGTTTGCAATGCATATATCTAGTAACAAAGGAAAAGATGTTGAGGGTGCAGAAATCTTCAAGAGGTGCCCTGTATTGCAGTAGTATCAAGATGTGTTTCTAGCAGAGATTCCAGAAATACCTCTTCATAGGCAAGTGGATTTCTCTTTGAATTGGTGCCAGTGGCAACATCAACATCAAGGGCACCTTACAATATGAGCACTTTGTAGCTAGTATAGTTGAAATTGAAGTTAAAGGAGATGCTTGGCAAGGGATACATTAGGCCAAGTGTATTGCCTTGGGGTGCGGCAGTGTTGTTCATAAAGAATAAATATGGTACTCTCAGATTGTGCATTGATTACTAGCAGTTGAACAAGGTAACAATCAAGAATAGATACCCATTGTCGAGGATTGATTTATTGTTCGATCAATTGAAGGGAGTAGCAGTGTTCTCTAAGATTGACTTGAGATCTGGATACCATCAGGTACACATCAAAGAAGAGGATATCTTCAATACTGTGTTCAGGACCAGGTATGGGGATTATGAGTTTGTTGTAGTTCCATTTGGTTTGACTAATGATCTAGCTACATTTATGTGTTTTATGAATAGTGTGTTGCATCCTTATTGGACAAGTTTGTTATTGTATTCATTGATGACATATTGGTATATTCTAAGGAAGAACATATCAAGCATTTAGCAACAGTGTTGAGATTTCTAAAAGAGCAACAGTTGTATGCTAAGCTTAGCGAGTGCAACTTCTGTTAGACAGCCATGAATTACTTGGTACATGTCATTTCCAAGGAAGGCATAGCAGTAGATCCAGAAAAGATAAGGGCCATCATGGAGTGGGCAACTCCTAAGAATGTGGATGAGGTGAGATCATTCATCGGATTGGAAAGTTACTACAGGAGGTTCATCAGGAACTTCTCACACATCTCATATCCTATCACATCATTGTAGAAGAAAGGTAAGAAGTTCGAATGGACGGAAGAATGTGCAGCTAGTTTTGAGTTGCTCAAGCAGTTGTTGACACATGCAACAGTACTAAATATTGCAGATCAGAACAAGGATTTTGTAGTGTGTACAGATTCTTGCTAGAGAGGACTTCGTGGACAGGTAGTGTGCTATCATTCATAGAAATTGAATGAGCATGAGTAGAACTATCTGACGCATGATCTTGAGCTAGCAACGATCATACATGCATTGAAGATGTGGAGGCACTATCTTCTTGGCAGGAGGTTCTTATTGATGAGCGATCAAATTGGGTTGAGGTATTTGTTTGACCAACCAAATCTAAATGCCAGGAAAGCTAGATGGTTGGCCACCCTTATTGAGTTCGACTTCGAGATTAGATACATCAAAGGAAAGGATAACCAGGTTGCAAATTCTCTTAGCATGAAGGTACAGGTAAATCATATAGCAACTATAAGCTCTTATGTGATAGAGTTACAGGATAGGATCTTGTAGGTAGGATAGCAGGATGACAAGTACATGGAGATCATGCACAGGTTATAGCAGAGTATAGCTACAGGTATAGGTGTAGGTATAGGTACAGGTACATGTACAAGTACAGGTACAGGTGATCAGGATGCAGACTATTGTCTCACGACAGATGTTTTGGTGAGATTTAGGGATAGGATCTATGTGTCAAATTGTTGTGAGCTCAAGAAGCTTATCTTGAGGGAGTTTCACGTGAAGTCATACTCTGGTCACCCATGATATCAGAAGACATTGATGGTGGTAAAGAAGTTCTACTATTGGTCGAATATGAAGAAGGAAGTGGCAGATTTTGTGGCTAGATGTTTAGATTGTCAACGGCTAAAGGTAGAATATAAACATCTAGGTGGTCTACTACAATCTATTGTGATTTTGGAATCAAAATGGGAGGTCATTTCCATGGATTTCATTACAGGTCTTCCGAGGATAGTGAGACAACATGATTCTATTATGGTCGTGGTCGATAGGTTGAGCAAGGTAGCTCATTTCATTCTAGTGAAGACTACATATTCAACCAGTGAGGTGGCATGAGTTTTCATCAAAGAGATAGTGAGATTAAGTGGTGTTCTGAAGAAGATTGTGTTGGACAGGGATGCAAAGTTCACTTTCAAGTTCTAGAAGGAGCTATTTGCAAGTTTGGGTACACAGTTGGCCTTCAGTACAACTTATCATCCATAGACAGATAGAAAAACAAAGAGGGTCAACAGGATCTTGGAGGATATGCTAAGGATGTACGTGATGCACTAGAAAAGGATATGGGAGGAGTATCTTCCATTGGTTGAGTTCACATAAAACAATGGTTATCAGGAGTCATTGACGATGAGTCCTTTTGAGGCATTGTACGGGCAGAGTTGTAATATTCCCATTAGCTAGAGTGATCCAATGAACAGGATAATTATTTGATTAGATATGTTAGCAAACATGGAACAGGAAATGTGGGTTATAAAGAAAAATCTAAAGGTAGCACAGGATATACAGAAGATTTATGCAAACCAACATAGGGTATTCAAGGAGTTTTAGGTTGGGGATCATGTGTATTTGAGCATCAAGCCCAAGAAGATTTCTTTGAGGATTGGATCATGTGCTAAGTTGGCACCACGGTATTGCGGACCTTTTGAGATCCTAGAGAGGATTGGACCAGTGGCCTATCGACTTGCACTACCTCCAACAACAAAATTCCATGATGTTTTCTATATTTCATTGCTCAAGAGGTATATAAAGGATGTTGATCATGTTATTGATTGGTCTGTATTGTAGGTGGAGCAAGAAGGAGAATTCTAGTTGAAGCCTTAGTGCATATTGCAGCAGAAGCATGTCATGCTCAGGAACAAAGCCATGGAGCAAGTTAAAGTGTAGTGGAAGCACTTTGGTCCTAAAGAAGCTACATGGGAGATGGAATATCAGATGTGGGCTATGTATCCTTCATTATTTACCGTTTGAGGCAAACCAGTTTTAGTTTCATGTTTAGTATATGTTTGGCACATGTTTTGGTATATGTATATATATATGGATGTAAATACCACCATGAGCTAAGTTATAAAGCTCCAATAAGTGGTATGGTTGTTATCTTGTCATGTTGTCATGGTGTTTTACTTTTGAGCAACTCTTTCATTGTAAATACTGCAACGAGCTAAGTTATAAAGCTCCATGGGCAGTATGTTTTCTTTTCAACAGTTTTGCTCACGTCTTGGTGTGGTTTAACACTGAGGATGGTGTTCCCCAAAGCCATGGAGCAAGTTAAAGTGCAGAGGAAGCACTTTGGTCTTGAAGAAGCTACATGGGAGATGGAATATCAGATGTGGCCTATGTATCCTTCATTATTTACCATTTGAGGCAAACCAATTTTAGTTTCATGTTTAGTATATGTTTGGCATATGTTTTTCTGATGTTTTGGTATATGTATATATATGGATGTAAATACTTCCATGAGCTAAGTTATAAAGCTCCAATAAGTGGTATGGTTGTTATCTTGTCATGTTGTCATGGTGTTTTACTTTTGAGCAGCTCTTTCATTGTAAATACTGCAACGAGCTAAGTTATAAAGCTCCATGGGCAGTATGTTTTCTTTTCAGCATTTTTGCTCACATCTTGGTGTGGTTTAACACTGAGGATGGTGTTCCCCAAGGGGGAGGGTTCTGTAATAGCCTTGGTGAAAAGTTCATGTAATAAAAGTTAATAAAGAAAAAAATAAAACCAAGGTTAAGGGACATGTATTCCAAGTTGAATGTTGGGAAAATATATCCTAATGGGCATCACTGGATGTGCTTATGGCTAAGGAAATTGGCAAAGGCATTAAAAGGAAAAAAAGGCATTTTTGGTACATTTATTTATGAAAATAAAGGAAATTAGGAGAAAAGTAAGGTGAAAGGTCACAGGTTTCATGTGAGGAGGAAATTGAATGAAAATAATGTAAAATGAAGAAAACAGACGCCTCATTAATAAAAAGGCTTCTGAGGATCAGTGGGTAACCTTCTCTTAGTTCATGTTTTGGAGCTCTCTCATTATTCTCTCTCTCTCTCTCTCTCTCACTCTTGGTCACTTAGAGTTTTCTTGGAGAAATCTAGCTTTGGATCAAGGAAGGAAAAGAAAGAAAATGGAAAGGAAGGAAAGTAGGGATCAAGGAAGGAAGAGCAGGATCAAGCAGCTTCAGCAGGAATACTTGCAAGTAACATATTGCATGTGTGATTTCCTAGCTGGTTTTTACATGTATGGATTTGCATGTTGGTGTATGGTTCTCTTGTTTTTGGTGGGATGGTTTTACTGCGTTATAACAATGATTTTCAACCTAGCCTTGCCTTTTCCATATGCCATGGTGTATTGGGATGTTTATCTCAGTTTTGTGCTTTGGATTTGACGGATGGATTTCAAAATCCGCGTCGGAGGTGGTCTCAAGGTTCATTCCCAAAGGCATAGGAATCCCATGACTAGTTTGGTGGGATACACAATAAGCCTAAGGGAGGAGTCTCAGTTCAGGGCCTAGTGATCTGAGTTTGGATTGTTGTAAATCCTGAGAGACTGGTCTCGGTTTAGGACCTAGTGACCTGGGATTGGATTGTGGTAAAGCCTGAGAGACAAGGAGATGGAAAATTCCTCAAGGATAATGATGGATTGGTTTTGTGATCAGAGCACTAGTTTTGGTGTGATCATGGTTTGGTGAGGGTGGAGGTGGTATAACCTATGGATTCCCTTGGTTATTTTTGGATTGGTTTATCCATGAGATCCCACACTCATGCTTGGAATATGGGGGTGATTGGCTAAAATAAAGATTTGGTTCAGCCATGTCTACGGTCGGGTGGTACATGGAAGTCCTAAACCTGGTTGGATTTTCCTATTATTAATGAAAGCTAAGTTCTATTTCTTTTGTACTTGTTTATATGTGGATTTAATGGTCGTTATGTCTATGATATTTCCATGGTTTCATGTTGGTTATAACCATGGTTAATTTATTGGTTCATGTCATGGTTAGTTCATGTATTTACTTGTAATTATTAAAATGATGGATGAGGGACCTAATTGATGTCATAACAGTTCAAGGGAGAAGGTGGTGATCCTTATTGTCATGTTTCAAAAGAGTTTTCATGCATTCATGCTCTGTCTTATATCCTAGACCTGTAGGTTGCATTGATGCCAAGTGTTTGAAAGAATGTCAGTCCTGGTTGGGGATGGTCAAGCCTAGTCCTAAAGTTGATTGTTAGTTTATTAATATTTTCATCATGTGTTTGATGGATTCTGAAAGTTACATCAATTTTTGGCCAGTGGCCAGAATTCTAGGCTAGAAAAGTGCCTTAAATTTCGCAGACGGTTGCACAAGTCTGCTAGGAAAAGTCCCTGGACATAGGCATGTAGGCCTGTGGGAGAATCCAGAGGTCCCTGGACACTTACATGTCCATAGAATGAGAATGTCCGAAGTTAAAGAGGTATAAAAGGTCATTGGAACCCAGGGAGAGGATATTTGAGTGGTTGGGATGTCTCTTAGGGGTGTTGTTGCTGATGTGGAAGGTATGGTTGATGTGTTTCCGTCGATTCCATTTCCTTAAGGTCACCAGGGAGGTTGAATCATATCATAGTAGCCTCTCGTCACATTTTTACCCTTGTTGGTTAGTTACTTGGGTAGATGTGGGAGGAGGATGGTTACATAATGTTCCCCACTTGGTCCTAAAAGTGGTTTTTAGGTGATCTGGTTTAGCCACTAGCACTTGAGTGTAGCAGAAAAACCATCTAGCGGTGAGAACATCCCAGACCCAAATATTGTTTGGAGGATCTGTTCCATAGATGGCACCAGATAATTATCTTTGTTTGCTTCCTGGTTGAGGTTGCGAAAGTCGACGCATAACCTTATCTCACCAGACTTCTTCCTGACAGGGACCAAATTCAAAACCAAGTAGAGTGTCTAACCTTAAAAATGATCTGAGCATCCAATAGTTTCCTTAAATCTTTTTGGATTAGGTGTTTGAGCATTGGATGAAATTTCCTTAGGCTTTTGATAAAAAGGTTTGACCCCTTCTTTAATGGGAATGACATGCTGGATAATATGAGTGTCACATGTCTTCAAATCATCATAAGTCCATGCAAACACATCTCGATATTGTTTGAACAGGTGGATGAATGCTTGTCATTATTGTGTAGAACAACATGTACCGATGTTTACATATTTTTGGATCATCTTTAGTTCCTAGGTTGACTTGTTCAAATGATAGCTTTGAGCTCTGAGTCTTAGTATTGATTAGTCCTCTAAATCATTTTTGTAGGTCGTATAATTTTTCTAGCGACGCTACACTTTTAGGCATAATATTTCCTTTCATTGCATCAACTACTTCCTGCAAATCCTTTTTATGCTCATCTTATTCGATGGTCACATCTTTGAACACGTTTGTATTAGCCATAAAATGTAGTATCTATTGGTCATCATTGAAAATGCAAATATTAGTTACGTTATCGGGCACATATGGTTTATAAATCATTTCTATAGAAAAACCATTTTTCAAAGGCGACATTCTAGTGGTTGCATTAGCTAATGTATCAGCTGCAACATTTTTTATTCTAAGAACATAAACAATATTAAAAGCTCTAAAATATGTAATAAGTCATCATACCTCATGTTGGTATTATTTTAACATGGTGAAACACACTGGATAGTGTTCTGTACCTAGAGAGTAACCACTTTTGAGTCACCAATTACCTTGAGGAGTTCTACCTTCAAGTTGATGGCTTTCTTTAACCCAAGAACGAGTGCTTCATATATGGAAGTATTATTTGTACACTCAAACTCCAAACGACATGATAGGATGTACTTTTTGTTATGTGGGTCTATTAGAATGCAACAAGCTCTAAAGCCATCCTACGTTTTTGAACCATCAAAGTACAAAGTGCAAAAATTATCAACTACTAAACTAGTTCCTATACTATTATTACTATGTACATCTATGTTATGGGATTCATTACTACCAGTTGAAGTACAGGTAAGGAGCTCCAACTATGTATCTAATGGGATGGGTGATGGTTGTGCTTAATAACACCTGTGATTAATAATTTCTAAGAAACAATTTCCAAATATTATGTCTGCAAATCCACTAGGCTCATTATGGCCCTCAAGTGGTGTCACAATATATTTTATGTAGGCTTCACTCTCCACTCAATGGTTGTTTTTGCCCTTATACGGAAGCCATAAGTATGAACAATCTAGAGAAAAATACCCTTGTAATTTACTAGAGTAGTCACTACTCAAGAGTATGTGATAGGATTCAGGGATGCCCACAAGTACAATTTTTATGCATTTGTGTACCCAGTGGTCAGATTACAAGTGGATAATAACATTCTTTAATTCACCAATGGTCTAGACAAGTCATATATCTAGTTTAATGATTTGTGGATCGATTCTATCCCATTTAGCATTAATTTTCTTAGCAACATATAATGGCATTTCATTCACATATGCACCTGAATCATCTAAACAATTATTGGACATTGTAATTAAAAAATTCAAAAGTTATCAAAAATGGGGGGAAATATTGTTAGCATATAAAGTTACAATATTAACGACATATTCAACATTCCAAGACACTTACCAGACACCTTTTGAGAAGTAGAAGCTTTGTCACCTAATCAAGGCTATGAGAAGGCTTGGACAAGCAACTCTCATTGGCATGTTATCTTTGCAAGCTCAAACATTGAATGTTGGCGCAAGCTATTTTAAAATCTTCAACAATATTATAATTAATAGATTCATTTTTAGCTGGCAGTGGCATAGTGTCTAGAGGTGTAGCTTTGTATGAACCTTCAAGAGTGATAGACTTGTTTTTGTTGCTAGCAGAAGTGTTCTTAGAAGCAATAGCATTTCCAAAAAAAAATTGTATTCTAAGCAGGATTGGTTGGTGGTGAGATCCTTATTAAAAACTTCTCCTTTAGTTTTTGTTTCGTCACTTCTTGTTCAGAAATGGGCCCTTTGCTCCTCAAATTATAACGACCAGTTTCTTTCTGTGGGGGAGCTCACTTTGAGGTGTTTATTCCACACTTTTCTTATTATTATTGAGAAAGATATTAAAGGGATTAACTGAATGTCCAATACTTGCACTTTCCTCATCCCCTGCAGGATCGTTCATTTCTTCTGTTTTTCTCAAACTACTCATCTACTAGTAAAGTATACACAATATGGGTTATCAGAGTATTCATGTTGTGGTTCCATTGTGGGCAAGTTTTATTTGAATGTCATTCATTATGGAAGGAGAAATAGTTATCCATGCCTATAATTTCAACATTCAACACAAGATTTGACCTCTGGGCATATTTTGTCAGTTGATTATTGTTATTCCTTCTGAATAAGAAAGACTCAAGCGGCTTGATATTTGTGGAAGTCTCGCTTGACTTTCTCTTTAATTCTGAAATTTCATGAGTAAGTTCCTTTAAATATTTAATCAAGCTTTCAATATCAACAAAATCCTTTTATTTAGCCTTACTTGAAGAAGTTTGAGACTTCTTGCTAGTCTCCTTGGAGTCTTTAGATTCTTCATCATCAGTAATAGCTCCAATGGCACACAAGTCTTTCTCTACGAATATTGCTTCTGAAAAATTTAACGCCAATGTCTCCTTTGTAGCTCTCTTAACAAAAGCATAAATGTTTGTTGGTAAGGCACCTGTATAATAATCTATAGCAATATAATCATGAGCCTGTCTATTTGGGTGGAGCTTGTTCAATATATGATTAAACTTTTGATTGAAATCTTTGACTTTCTCCTTTTCCCCCATATTAATATTTCCAAGCTTTTTTAATAACATGGTGGGAGTGTTATCATTGGAAAATTTCTCCAAAAATAGTTTCTTAAACTCCCTCCAACCATGGATTGAATTAATAGGAAAAATATGATACCATGTTGTTGCTCTACCTTCTAAAGTGAAAGGGAAAATCATACAAGCAACATCATCATATCATACCTTTAGCATTCATAGATGCACGTAGAAATCATCAATATGATCCTCTTCCTTAGTCTTCTTGTTAGGATCAAAATTAGATAACAAATTCTATGGATGTCTAGGCATTCTATGAAGGTTATCTGGAATAGAGAGTGGCCCTTGGGCCATCCAATCTAAGTCTTTATCAACCATGTCTTCGTGTCCTTGTCCCTCCTACTTTTTTGAGTCTGATGAGCCTTCTCCCTCACCATTCAGGCCTTCATTAAGTTCAAAATCAATTGTTGATTGTTCTCCATCAGAAATAATAAGGTATTCCTCGTACTCTTCGTGGATGGGTGGAAGCGGGTCTTGTTACAGTGTCTCTTCTGAAGACTCTGCTAATTCCTCAAGAGTGTTGAAGACCAAATCTTCCACCAATGTAACCAATACATCAATATGAGTTGTGTCTTTATTCTTGGGATGATGAGGAAGATGATGAGCAATGGGGAGTAAGCTGATAGCTTTCACAAACTGGTAGGTAATAGGTTGAATTGCGCGAAGTTTCTTGTAGGTAACTTCATATCAAGATGAGAAGACCCTCCTACCTCAGGAATATGAGTTGGGGTGGTACTCGGGATATTACTTCCTTTTCCATAAGATGAATGATTGGGATGTGATGAGTTATCAGCCATAAAAAAACTAGCTACCCTCTTTCTAGTGCTAGAATGTTGACGATACTAGAACCCGCCAACATACAGGGGATCTCCCCTAAATGAGGTCCCAAATAGACCTCACATTGTTTTGTGTAGGATTCCCATCTGAAAATATGGCTCAACTGCCATTAAATTAGAGATTTTCCTTGGCTTACGCAATTAGCATTAGAGAGTAGCATGCATGTGCTTTTGAATGAGCAAGAGAGTGTTCCTTGTGAAATGTTCGATTGTAAATGTATTAAGGTTATTTCACTATAAGGGAGAAAAGTGATCCTCTAAAAGAGAACTAATAAAACTAATCTAGAAGAGACATACACACGCAAATAAGGTATAATTGTTAGACATCAAGAAAAATAGTTCACATAGATGCTACGACCATTAAAATCATCACAACGCATTTCCAACAATTTTAGCACCAAAGTCACTGAAATAGTTCAATTAATTTAGTACATATGAGAGCCAACATAAATTTCAAACATTAGAATAATAATTTCAAAACATCCACAACCCATGCATGAAAATGTTTTGGCTGAATAGCTTCAAGTATTAAGCAAAAGTTCCAAGATACATGAGTACAATGAACGTCACTAGCTCCAATAATGGAATGTTAGCACCACTACTTTCTCCACAGAAGTATTATCTTTATATCTCTAATGCCTTGTGGGAGAAGCCAAGGTGAAAAGTATTTTTCTTGAGAAATGAGGCTCCTTTTATAACTTGAGGCATGACCTTTCATATCCCCATGACTCTTCAGTTTGTCATATGACTTCTCAACTTCTATGACCTTGGGAATTCTATATAACTCTTGGACGTCTAAATGAATTTTGTAATTACATGACACTTGAATTACATATCCTTTGGACTTATTCACATGGCTATTCTATCCATACATGACTCTTGGACTTCTACTTCTTGTTCTTTATAATAATTACTTGATTACATCATAATTTCCACATCATCATGTGGTGAGAACATGACAAGTCACTAACATTGATGACATGGACTTATAGTGACTTATAGTGATATTGCATGCAACTTCTATGTTGTCGATGTCTTCATCCTCCAAAGGGTCTCTAATCATATGGATTCTTTTGGGCTACTTTGATCATCAGGATTTCAATGTTCTTCATTTTGTCTCATCACGTGTTCTTTGTTCTTCGATGCTTCCTTTGGCTACCCTCTTTGCCCGATCTCTTCATGAATATTTGCCATGTTTTTCTAGAATACCTGCAACTGGGATCATTCATGGAAAGAAAAAATTAGTGTGAAAAATATCCTATTCTAACATGTTTCATTCATATTTTTTGTTCATGACTTAACAATGTGATTCGAGAAGAGCAAGGAAGCTTCTAGGCATAGGGTGCACTACCACCCCTTCTAGGTGACCAACCCCTGAGACAACTTGACATTTTACTGATTTGGACCCTCAACCACTCCCATGACAAGCCATGCACGTGACTAAGGCCTTCCAGTCGATCCCACAATAAGGCATGCTAGTGACTATGGACTTTTTCAAGCAGTTTTGTGCCAACAACCCTAGATTTTGAGCCACTTTTTCAAAGCGAGGTCTCAGGCCACTGCCTAGAACTTCATGAAACCTTCAGAAATGATAAATAACAATGGAATAAGGTTAATAATGAAATCATTAGTACAAGTACTTGATCTAACCCCTACTAGCCATGTCAGGCATTTCGTCAAACATGTCACAAATATGAAATCTACGGGTCATAACAACAGATCTGAGCATAGGGGTCTCATACGTATCTGAGATTTGTAAAGAAGAAGTGATGCCTTATCACAATCACTGCATTATCATCTATTAGGTCATATATTCATTGTTCATACGTTTTCTAATCAAAATATGATAAGATCCATACATCAAGTCTTTCATAAAACATGCTCATATCCAGCATATAACCAACAGAAATAACAAGGATACAACAACCATAAAAATCACATATGAACCAGTACATTTACTCATGAAGTACCAAGGACAAGGATCTCTTATTAATTAATGCATAAGCCAACCAAATATGGGATTTCCACAAACCACGCAACCATAGATTTAGTTGAACTAAATATTTCTTTCAGTCAATCACCCTCTTTCCATATTCCAAGCATGAATGTGGGACTCACAAAAAAATCATTCTAGTTTTCCTTGGGATTTACCACAATCCCCACTGGATAACTAGGCCCTAAATAGGCATGGATGCCTCTGGATATCTCCACCTACACCATGAGGACTTTTCCTATCTCCTAGTCTCTAGGCTTTATTGTATATCCTGCCATTCATCGGTCAAGGATTCCTAGTCCTAATTGAGACGCCACCCTCCAAGATTTACCGTATATCCCACCATTCACCAATCGAGGATTCATAGGCTTGATCGAGGGAACATGCCTCTAGTTTTTACCGTATATCCTATTATTCACCAATGTAGAATTCCTAGGCCCACCGAGGTACACAAAATGTGACTTTACTGCAATCCCACCTTCTCCATTCCAAGGATTCCTAGGCCTTGTGTTCTTCTTCAGAGACCGCCTCACTCAGTTTTGAAACCATCCATCAATCCATCTTCACCAAATAAAAGAGAACCCATCACACCATGGCTATCCAGAAATGGCAAGGCAAGGTTGGAAACCATTGTCACACCTTGAAAAACCCATTCCAATGACAACAAGAGAACCAAATACACACATGTGTGCACCATGCATGCCAAATCTAGCAAGGGATTCACACATGCAAATCAATACCTGCAAATAATCATGTTCTAGCTGCTTGATCCTACTCTTCCTTGCTTGATCTTTGCCTCCCTTTGCCTTCTTTATCCTTCCTTTGCTCTCCTTGATCTAATGCTAGAGTGCTCAAGGAATGCTCTAAGTTTCCAAGAGTGGGAGAAAGAGAAAAATAAAGAGAGATCTAAAACTGAACTGGTAAAAGGTCTATGAACTGGTCCTCATAAGCCTTTTTATCAATGAGGCCTCTATTTTTTCATTTTCCATTATTTTGCTTCATTTTCCTCCTCGCATACAACCTGTGACCTTTGACCTTCGTTTTCTCTTAATTTCCATTATTTTCATAAATAAAGTGCCAATTAATGCCACTTTACCTTTCCAAAGCCTTAGCCATTGCCTGTGTCAATTTCCTTAGCCATAATAAACCAAATGAACACCCACACTAGTATGTTTTTCACAACATTCAACTTGGAATACATGTCCCACGACGATGGTCTTATTTTTTTTACATGAGTTTTTAACAGGGGTTGTTAAAGAACCCTCCCCCTTGGGGAACACCGCCCTCAGTGTTCAATGACACCTACAACCAATAAAACCGATGAAAAGCAAAACATACTACCCATGGATCTTTATAACATAGCTCATTGCAGTGTTTATAATGACCACTACTAAAAACATGACGAACATACCGTTTACTAGAGCTTTATAACACAACTCATTACGGTATTTACAATAACAACCACATATACTCATATGCACATTTGCTTCACTAGAAACTAACCCTAATGTTTATGGATATTTATAAATCCAACTCGATACAATATTTACAATAATATACACATATGTACATTTTCTTTGATCAACAAATAAAACGATACAATGCATGTATCAGTAATAAGGGAATTCAGAGGCTCACACCTCCACCCTCAAAGTAATAATAAGATTCACCTCCTTCCCTGGAAGTCTAGAATCCATTGCCAAAGTCAAACTTGCATCTAATGTCTAGCGCTATAATCCTGCGCCACTTGTCCTCTCAGTGGAAAATTACCAGCTCATTGTTCTAGGGCACACTCCCAATGTGCATCTGGTTCCATCCCGAAACACTAGTGACTAAAATAAATCCATCCCCAACCTTTCCTTCTTTTCTACATAGTTCCTTGGGAAATCCAATCACCTCTTTTCGTGCAGTCACTCACCTTCCAAGTTCCCTGACATCCCCTACCTTGGGCAATCCATCCCTGGGCAAGGCTTTCTTGCATCGGAAGGATAAACAACAAAGGCAAATACCTACCTCAAAACCATCATACCAGTCATAGCATGCTTATGGAAATCAATGGAAATTATTGGATGCCAGTGTCCCACAATGGCCCTGCTCCTAAATGCTCTACCAACATATTGTTGCATGTTCCAGTTCCTTTCATTATTGTTGCTAACATTCTTTGACAGAAAATTCCAATCACCCAAACCGGGCATTCCCATGCTCTCCTGTGTCAAGCACATAACTTCCATTAGATTCAAAATAAATTGAAATAAATTCACATCATACCTCATTAGTAGCTCGACAATGAGGTATACTTGCAATTCTATTCACTTCTTGTCACAACAAGTCAAACTAACATCTTTGACCAAATCATCATGTATAAACATATCACATGTAATTAGCTCAAAATGAAACCATCATAATCAAAATCGTAGATCACATGTAACCATCATAAACCAGAATCATAGATCACATACATAATAAAACTAAACTAAAATACTAATACTTATCCTTTAATCAAAACTCAGCTTCTACCTTTATCCTTTTTGTATGCATACCAAATTGGTTTCCACACCCGACAAACACCCAATGCCTTCTTTCCAACCACATACACATACACATATTATGCATCACATACATACAACCACACACGACATACAAGTCCACACAACACATGCACCTACACCCGACATACAACACATACTACTACATTAGGTGTACAACACAACTCATACACCTAGACCCAGTGTACAACACCCCAAAATACATACACCTACACCTGGTGTACAACACAACACAATAAAGACACCTACACCTGATGAACAATACAATACAGATACATACACATAGTACGACACAACGAATACACATGTCACGGTACCACAACTACGTAATTCACAGACATAGTACCACATGTACACAAAACAACATGTACAACATGCACCCAATACCACATGTGCACAACACAACATGTACGACATGCACACGATATTACATGTACACAACACCACCTGCACAACATGTACACAACACCACATGCACAACGTGTACACATCACCACATGTACACAACACCACCTACACAACGTGTACACAGCATGACACGTACACAACACCACATGCACGACATGTGCACAACACCCCATGTACACGACACCACATGCACACAACACCACATGTACAATCACACACACAACGCCACATGTACATAGTACAATATGTACACATCACCGCATATCCAACATGCGCACAACACCATATGTACACAACACCGCATATCAACATGCACACAACACCATATGTACCCAACACTACATATGCAATATACACACAACACCATATATACAATAGGCACACAACATCATACATACACAATACAACATATGCTACATGTACACAACACTAGTACTACACATCCTAAGGCCACACTATCTTTACCAAACGACCTTGCTTCTAGTGTCTTATCCATGCTTGTCCCAACATGTTGCAAATCACATTGCTTTCATTCTGTTGATGTATCCCTCAACATTACCCGTCCATAACATAAACATAGGAATAATACAAGCATATAATACCAATTCATATCTATATGATATTGACCTCATAGATCTGTTAGGACTACTCTTCCCATTTGATTCCCCATAATACCAGGAATCTCTTTCATTCCATTCACCTTCATAAGCAATCATTCCCCCACGAGAATGATTCCTAACAACTCTATCAAACAATGACATACAAACATACATGCATACATGTATATAAACATTGGCATAGAACAATCATGATTTCTAACGACCTTCTCAGACAACGACATACACACATACATGTATACATATATAGACATTAACATAATCACGATCACAACATAATTGCTAGATATCATAAGTTCAAGGTTAAGAGAACTCTGATGAGCCTCATCATTGAGTAATTATATGGGCCTTAATTCACCTCCTAGCTTAGTCAAACCAATTTTTCTCATAACTTATTACATGTTTTTTATTATATTTTGTTTATGAGGTGAGTTAGAGTAGGATATTATGCTTAGTGGACTAATATGCATTGAATGCAGGATTAAAGGAGAAAATCAAGGAATTTTGGCAAAGACTAAGGTCAAAACTCAAATGGGACAAGGGAGAGGGACTGTAGGAGGTAAATCCTCCTCATTTACTACTCCTCCATTTGACTATTCCTCTATTCATCACATCAGCTCAGAGTGCAAACAACCAAATCATGACGATTAGAAGGCAGCCGAGAAAGTGAGAGACAAGGCACCAGTTTATCTCGAGTTTGGGGAGACGAGCCTCCCTAATTTTAAGGAAGTCATTGGGGAATTCAGTTGTATAAGTAAAGAGGCCTAGGACCTCATTAGGATTTGGATTTTTATTGTAAAACTCTAAGCTATTTTCGAGCTGCAATACTTGTGAAAGTTTCATTGATGTAATTTTTTGTTTTGGTAATAAGAATGATTTTAGTTTTGAGCCAGCGCTGAGTTAACTTAGAGGGTTGAAGCTCTTGGGTTAGGGCCCAACCCTAGCAGCCAAGGCTCCTCTTTTCTTGTACATGTATGCTTAGTGTAGTTTCATAGTTTCATTGTTAATTTGCTTTTTAGATGCATTTCCATTACAAGTAGTGTAGATTAGATTGGTTGAGTATTAGTTTGCTTCCATTTGTGCCTTACTTCAAGTAGCAGGTTAGCAGGGATAAAAAGGATCACCACAAGGTTGTCAGTAGGTGTCTAGGCCTCACTTCTTCCCTCTGGGATCATGACTTGAGGAAGGGACCCTTAAGCAGCCCCAAAAGCATAGATTTCTAGTTCTTTTATGAGCTTTGGAGTTTGTTGTCTTTAAATTAGTATTTGGTTAGTTTTGCAAGATATATTCCCATTGTCATCTTTTTCATCTCCATTTCCGCAGTAGATCTCATCCATGCTTTCATTCCTTTTAGCATCTTTCTTCATGCATAGTATAGGCAGTTAATTCAATAATTCTACTTTTCTAGTTTATGAAAATGTATCTTGTTTGCATAGCTTTTTGGAAGACACAAATGTTTTATGCAGAGCAGGTGCTTCAGGAGGAGACTTAAACTTAATAGCCAGTATCCACCTTCCACTCAATCCACCTTAGCCATCCCTTGTTTCCACCATCACCTTCACTAATTTTTCATCATTTTTCATAGAAATCCTTCCAAGAATATTGAGCGAATCCAGCCATCTACTATCTTTGATGTTGACTCGTGAGTGATCCTAGACCTTCGCCCACTCCATTCCACCCATCACACACCTTTCCTAGGCCTGCCATCACCTCCAACACCTCACATTTTTCTCTCGATTGTATCCTGTAGGTTCACTGTAATTCCTATAGGATCATCCTATAGGTTTCTAGTACATCCTGTAGGTTTTCCTGAAATTGCGCCTCCCAGGGGTCCTCCACACCATCCACCCATCTCATAACCCTTCCAGCCATCCTCTAACATCCTTAACTCACTTGCCACATCCACAAAAGCAATTAGTTTGCGTACTTGATTTTGAATAAAAAGACAAAAAAGCAAAAACAGATTTAGTTCAATCTCTTTACTTGCACATTATTGATGTTTGATGCTTCTTACTTATACAACTTAGATAGTAGCATTTATTTCATGTTGATTTAGCATTTCTGCCAAACATAGTTCCTTATTGATTAATTAGGAAATGGTGTGATTTAGCATTACATGTCGACCTTCTCCATTATTACAGTAGAGTAACTCTCTCTTAGAATAGATTTACCTTTCCTTCATCAAAGAATCAAGCTTCTTCTGACTCCATAGAAGTCTGGCTTCGAACATCAGTGGTCTCTTGCCAGCTGAACAGTGACAACAAGCAGGGCCATCACTTTTACTTGTGTATACAGCACTGTCACCTCCAAGTTTATATGAACTCCAGGTTGATAAATTAAATCTGGTAGCCCAGGATTTGTAGCATCCTTGCTGCAATACTGGTGCTCATCACTTTTTGGCGTTGTTTTCCTTTCTTCCATTTTTCATTTTCTGCTTTCCTTTCCATTTCGCAAGCAAGATTTCAATTCAGCAAGTAGCTTTTTCATTCTGTCAGTAATTTTCATTCAATAAACAATTTCAATTCTGCAAGTACTTTCGAAGTTTCAAAAAAAAAATACAAAACCAAACCAAAAATATTTCCTTTCATGCCTCATAGGAATAGGGACAACTTAGGGAAAATTTTGCCAAATACCCCCATTGCATCAAACAGCCAACCTTCCCTCTTCTTCGGTGGCTGTGAACTGGAGGAACCCTTAGGTGAGCAACCTGACATATTTGAAGAACCTACAAGGGAAGAAGGAGAAGAAGAACCCATTCCTACTGAACCAATGGTTGAAAACAGAAATGACAGAGGGAATAGAGAGAGATTTGACAGTGCCTTCCCCATTAGGGAAACCAATGGGGACACTAAGATGAAAAATATAAGCCCCTCTGCCCTACCTCATTTCCATGGCCTGACCACAGAGGACCCCTACATTTTCCTATTTGATTTTGTTGTTATATGTTGAACCTATGACTATACAGATGATGATCAAAAGTTAAAACTATTTCCATCTACCCTCAAGGATGCAGCATTGTGCTGGTTCATGGGTTTACCTAGAGATAGCATTACAACTTGGCTCAGATGCAGCAGGTGTTACCGGGAATAGTTTTCACTCGGATGCTGCTATTCCCACTAAGACTGGTAGCTATCTTAGAAACAAACAAGTAAAGTCTACTTTCATTTTCCTTTATGAAAATGGACAAGAGGGGAATCAAAGAGACCAACCTTAGTCTTCCGCTTGATTTTCTCTCCTTCCTGATAGAGCTTTGCCGCTTCTTCTTCGTCTACCCAGCTTCAAAGAGCACCTGTGGAATCATAGCAACATACTACTATTGAAGAACAAAGATCTATATTCATAAATAACACAGGACCAGATGTGTGTTAACCATACAAATGCATATATAAACAAGTACACAAGAATAGGGAGGAAAACTTGAATAACTTTATTAAGATGAAAAGTAGCAAGAGGATTACAACCATATGTTCTGACCCAACATCATCCTCCGGCTAGAAATCCCTTCTTCACCTCAAGAAAAGCTTAGATCACCCAACACTATGAATGTACACCAGAAAACCAACAGCACTTCTCTATAAGATACAAAATTCCAGCCTCTAGATCTCTGTGATGAGGGATCCATGTATAGATGATTATAGGGAGGTGAGTCATCTTCTGGGATCTTGATTAGTGTCTTCTCTCTGATAGTTCCTGCTTCCACTTGGAGAATGATGATCTCTTACTCATCCCTGGTCGAAAACAGAGAGGCAAGTGTCAGAGGGGAAGCTTCTGTAAGATTCCATGATCTTCCACCTCGCATTTTGTCCCTGCCATTTGTCCATTCCCGACCATCGCACCCTACAGAGGATCCATTCAGTATGCATCGCACCCTATACACCGGGAAGGTGATATGCATCACACCCTCTGAACTGGGGTTTCAGTATGGTCCAGTTTTGACCATTTATGAGCAGTTTTCAGTGGAGAACTTCTGGGAGATGATGTAATCAGCTGACCTTATTCCTTTAGGCAGTGAAGCAAAACTTTTAGGGACTTAGGAGCCCTCAGTTTGTGGACATTTATGATTGGGGTTGAAGTGCCCAAAAATGTCTATAACAGTTGCCCCCTAAAGCATGAGTTCGTTAATCTTTTTGATGTCGGGTGAAATGCTTTATTATGAGGATCTGAAGTTTTTCTGAGCTGGGAGGCGACCTGTAATAAGATACAATACAATACATTATTTCGAAAACATTTTTCATGATTTAGCTGAGGCGGGCATTCCCATGCTCAGCTTTATAAATTCATTTCATGTAATAGGACAGACAATCGTCTGTGTGACAAACTGATGATATGGACACATCATCCTTTGATTTGGATGATCATCTGTTTGGAAATGATGTACACTAGATGTTTTTATATTCCTGAATATATCGCAGCCCGGATGGATGAAACTAGATTTGCGGTCTTCAAAACTCGTTCAATCTTCACTTGGAGTACAAGTCGATCCATGCGAAAAATTTTCTGCAGTCGAACATGGAAAGACATCGCCTGATTACCAGTCAATAATGTAAGCTGTTAATAGGCGCGAGAGGAATCACCAATAATGACAATGACCCTCAAGGTACTACAGTACAATTCACATGATGTGAAAAGGGACTTGGCGTCGAACACCATGTAAAATCTCTCGGTCGAAGGCCATTGATGCAAACTTGTCACCAAAAGTGAGAAACTTGCCATTGAGGCATGCAAGCTTCAAAGTAATGAAAGGGTTGTTCCTAAGTCAACTTCTTGGATAATGAGTTGATGTCGACAAGAAGTGACCCGTTGCAGGAGGGCCTTAATGAATCCCACATCAACGACACGAAACGAAGCAAATGATTTTGAAGATGAAAACAATCTAACAATACAGGGTTCAGGGTGGCGGTCATGAAGGAATGGAGCATGAATGTATTGCAGTGGGAGAGACACAGGCGAATTGTCTGAATGACTTCTCTTGAACATATCGGCGACACTGACAATGTAATGGTAGCGTTAACCCCAAATATGGATGGTGTGATGAACCAATGGTGATGACCAGTGAACGGAACAACCCAACCTGGCATGGATGTGGAAGGAAAGTGTCATGTTCAAGAGCGACTTGCTACCAATAATTTTTTTTCAAGTTTTATTCCCAATTTTCCCCAGTCATTGTTGACCAGTACCTCTTTATTTTTGTCAAGCTTGAGAAGGATAACATATGCTTGTTCTATAATCCGCCCTTCGGGCGAACCTGTCGTTATATTTTAGTGAGCCTAGCAACAGTGAAACTCGTTCTCGTCCATGCAGACGAGTTTGTCGCTATTTGGTTTTAACGAGTTTAACGACAAAGATAACTCGATCCCTTTCAATTTTAGAGAGTCTGAAAGGAACGGAAAGGAGACTCCAATGGTTCTTTTTCGTCATGCAATCCCTTAAGTCCGAAAAATTGTAAAATAATACAAAAGGGATGAATTTTCGATAGTTTTAAAACAAGACAAGCGCTCGATCTTTTTGTGTAATAATCCCTCAGGTCCAAAAATATTAAAATCTAGAGGAGGGATAGCATTCTCGATGACTTTAACGAGCCGGAGAGGCCAATCGCTTGGAAATCTTTTCATATTTTACGAGTCAGTTGAAAAGAGCTTAAAGAAGACTCGTTTTCGAGGAACGAGTGATGGTTTCAGGTAGCAGCTG